>CAMXCT020002185.1:90000-108302 GCA_947184155.2 Cladocopium goreaui
ATGGTGAAACACATGTCTTACAAATCCAAAGCACGACCGCAATACCCAAAGCAGGGCCACAAAATTTAAAAAGTAATCACAAGTGCGAGAAACCACATATCCAGATCTTGCGGTTGCCCGCATTTTTTTCTGGGATTGTATTGCTTCAAGATCCACGTGTGTATATATATATGTGTGTGTGTGTTACAAGATCCAAACCGCACCACCACAATACCCAAAGCAGGACCACAAGATCGGAAAAAATCACGACTGCAAGAAATCACATATCTAAATCTTGTGGTTCGGCATGTACTTCCCACACGTTTTTTGTCAGGGACAGTATATTGTTTCAACATGCAACATGCAAAAGTAAATGTAAGCTTAAAGATCTATATCTATGCACGGTTTTCCCCAAACAGCTCTTGAGCTGAATGGGGTTCTCAATTCTTGCTAGAAACGGCCTTTGTTCCCTCATGATTTGCTGGCTCCTCCTGGTTCCGGCTGGGGTTTTGTTGCTTGTCTCCCTTCTTCTCTCTTCTTTTTTTCTTCAGGAAAGGGGTTCTGTTCCATGATGATTTGCTGGTTCCTCTTGGTTCTGGCTGGGGTTCCGGTGCTTGTCTCCCTTTTTCTTTCTTCTTTCTTTCCTCAGGAAAGGGGTTCTGTTTCATCATGATTTGCTGGTTCCTCTTGCTTTTGGCTGGGGTTCCGGTGCTTGTCTCCCTTCTCCCTTCTTTCTTTCCTCAGGAAAGGGGTTCTGTTCCATCATGATTTGCTGGTTCTTCCTGGTTCCGGCTGGGGTTCCGGTGCTTGTCTCCCTTCTTCTCTCTTCTTTCTTTCATCAGGAAAGTGGTTCTGTTCCATGATGATTTGCTGGTTCCTCTTGCTCCCGGCTGGGGTTCCGGTGCTTGTCTCCCTTCTTCTCCCTTCTTTCTTTCCTCAGGAAAGGTGTTCTGTTTCATCATGATTTGCTGGTTCCTCTTGGTTTTGGCTGGGGTTCCGGTGCTTCTCTCCCTTCTTCTCTCTTCTTTGGTTCCGGTGCTTGTCTCCCTTCATCTCTCTTCTTTCTTTCCTCAGGAAAGGGGGTCTGTTCCATCATGATGTGCTGGTTCTTCCTGGTTCCGGCTGGGGTTCCGGTGCTTGTCTCCCTTCTTCTCCCTTCTTTCTTTCTCAGGAAAGGGGTCTGTTCCATCATGATTTGCTGGTTCCTCCTGTTTCCGGCTGGGGTTCCGGTGCTTGTCTCCCTTCTTCTCCCTTGTTTCTTTCCTCAGGAAAGGGGTTCTGTTCCATGATGATTTGCTGGTTCCTCTTGGTTCTGGCTGGGGTTCCGGTGCTTGTCTCCCTTCTTCTCTCTTCTTTGGTTCCGGTGCTTGTCTCACGTCTTCTCTCTTCTTTCGTTTTTCAGAAAAGAGGTTCTGTTCCATCATGATTTGCTGGTTCTTCCTGGTTCCGGCTGGGGTTCCGGTCCTTGTCTCCCTTCTTCTCTTTTCCTTCCTCAGGAAAGGGGTTCTGTTCCATCATGATTTGCTGGTTCCTCCTGGTTCCGGCTGGGGTTCCGGTGCTTGTCTCCCTTTTTTCTCTCTTCTTTGGTTCCGGTGCTTGTATCCCTTCTTCTGTCTTCTGTCTTTCCTCAGGAAAGGTGTTCTGTTCCATGATGATTTGCTGGTACCTCTTGGTTCTGGCTGGTTGTCTCCCTTCTTCTCTCCTCCTTGGTTCCAGTCCAGTGCTTGTCTCCCTTCTTCTCCCGTCTTTCTTTCCTCAGGAAAGGGGTTCTGTTCCATCATGATTTGCTGGCTCCTCCAGGTTCCCACTGGGGTTTCGGTGCTTGTCTCCCTTCTTCTCTCTTCTTTCTTTCCTCACGAAAGGGGTTCTGTTCCATGATGATTTGCTGGTTCCTCTTGGTTCTGGCTGGGGTTCCGGTGCTTGTCTCCCTTCTTCTCTCCTCTTTGGTTCCGGTGCTTGTCTCCCTTCTTCTCTCTTCTTTCCTGGGCTTCTGTTCCATCATGATTTTCTGGTTCTTCCTGGTTCCGGCTGGGGTTCCGGTGCTTGTCTCCCTTCTTCTCTCTTCTTTCTTTCCTCAGGAAAGGGGTTCTGTTCCATCATGATTTGCTGGTTCTTCCTGGTTCCGGCTGGGGTTCCGGTGCTTGTCTCCCTTCTTCTCTCTTCTTTCTTTCCTCACGAAAGGGGTTCTGTTCCATCATGATTTGCTGGTTCCTCTTGATTCCGGCTGGGGTTCCGGTGCTTGTCTCCATTCTTCTCTCTTCTTTCTTTCCTCACGAAAGGGATTCTGTTCCATCATGATTTGCTGGTTCCTCTTGCTCCCGGCTGGGGTTCCGGTGCTTGTCTCCCTTCTTCTCTCTTCTTTGGTGCCGGTGCTTGTCTCCCTTCTTCTCCCTTCTTTCTTTCCTCAGGACAGGGGTTCTGTTCCATCATGATTTGCTGGTTCCTCCTGGTTCCAGCTGGGGTTCTGGTGCTTGTCTCCCTTCTTCTCTCTTCTTTCTTTCCTCAGGAAAGGGGTTCTGTTCCATCATGATTTGCTGTTTCCTCTTGCTCCTGGCTGGGGTTCCGGTGCTTGTCTCCCTTCTTCTCTTTTCTTTCTTTCCTCAGGAAAAGGGTTCTGTTTCATCATGATTTGCTGGTTCCTCTTGGTTTTGGCTGAGGTTCCGGTGCTTCTCTCCCTTCTTCTCTCTTCTTTGGTTCCGGTGCTTGTCTCCCTTCATCTCTCTTCTTTCTTTCCTCAGGAAAGGGGTTCTGTTCCATGATGATTTGCTGGTTCCTCTTGGTTCTGGCTGGGGTTCCGGTGCTTGTCTCCCTTCTTCTCTCCTCTTTGGTTCCGGTGCTTGTTTCCCTTCTTCTCTCTTCTTTCTTTCCTCAGGAAATTTATTCTGTTCCATCATGATTTGAGCAACCGTCAGCCAGATAGAAGCCTCCATATTCTCATCGATTTGTTTCACCGCAGCTGTGTCTCTTTAGTCGGAAGTCACATGGGCTTGTACTGGCGCTATTGTTCTCAAGAGACAACAGCTCTCGTCTGAAAATTAAGGACCTCCACTCTGTGTGGATTCCTGGATGCGTCGGGGCGTCTCTTTTATTGCCTCGTATTTGTACGGTTGAAGTAATGAAGGAGTAAAACGAAAGACAAGAGTGTGCCAGACAGTTCCATGAATTTTGAATTGCACATGACCTTGGTGGAAACATGCGTTGTTGCTGTTTGGGGTCTATGCTGGTGTAATTTGGTTGGCATCCTGTGATATTTATTTGACTGTTCTAGACGATTTCTGCAATGACTTATGTATGGAAGCATGTGTTTTTCCCCAGCAGCAAAACTTTGCTATGGTGTCTTTATTTAGCCCAGATAAGCTCTGGTGCGATCCGGTGCAGCTTCAACGCCAGGTTCTGGGCAAGGTTCCGGAGGGTTCCGGAGGGTTCCGGTGCAGATACCTGTTGAGGTTCCGGAGGGTTCCGGTGCAGATACCTGGTGAGGTTCTGGAGGGTTCAGGTTCTGGAGGGTTCCGGTGCAGATACCTGTTGAGGTTCCGGAGGGTTTCGGTGCAGATACCTTGTGAGGTTTTGGACGGTTGTATTTCACACACTGACATTCAGATACTGATTGTGATGATGATAAATGCAGACAGCACGTGTGATCAATGTGCTTTGGATGGTTTAAAACACTTTAGAAAGACAGTTTTTCATGAAGCACATGTATGAGATTAATGTCCAATACCAATCATTGCAAAAACTAGATCCTCAGCTGCAACAGACAGCTGTGTTGCGAAGGCCAGCAATCAACAGGACACGCCGACAAAATGATATCAAAATTGTGTAAAAACATATGTGATTTTACCAAAAAAAAAACGGGCATGTAAAAAAAATACTCCTAGGACTAAATTTTATTCACTCCGAGGTATAAATTTACACCCCGGTGTAAACACTAAATCCGTCGTCTTTTGGACTAAACCGTCTTTTTCCTAAATTTAGTCCAATTTGATCTTATAGGAAGTTAAACAGCATTTTACATCATGTAGTGTTTCTTTTTCTGGATATAACATATATTCGAAGGAAGTTTAGAAGTCTAACTTCCGACTTACTCAGGGCAGTGTGAAGAATGCACGCGCGCGAGATGTTGAGAATCGCGCGGGGCACTGTCTTTTTCCGACTCCGGGGGGTCAAGTAGGCTCGCTAAAGCGGCGGGTGCGGAGCCATCCGGCGAGATGATTGGTCAAAAAGTTGTCAATTGTGTGGTGTTTTAACGATTTGGAAATCAAAAGTGCAAAACGCTGTTAGCCTAGGAGCACTTTTGGAAGTTGAACATCGAAAAAGTGTCAAAATGCCGCGTGTTTCAACGATTTGGAAGTCAAAAGTGTTAAAAACTGGCATGTTCGAAGCACTTTTGGAAGTTGAATTTCGATAAAGTGTCAAAACGCCTTGTGTGTTAATGATTTGGAAGTAAGTGCATGAAAAGTGTTAAAAACTGGCGGTAAAATGCCTCGTGTTTTAACGATTTTCTTTTCTGGACATCAGTTTTCGTGGCAGTTGCAGTCTTTCGTATGCCTCGGCACTTTTTCGGGGCAGGCGCAGTGTTTTGAAGACATGGAAGTGAAAAATTTCAAATCGCATTGGAACTATGAAGTCGAAGTTCTCCTTCATATTCTAAAACTTGAAGGAAGTCTCGCAGAAAAGATTCGTGTTCAAGCTTTCGACTGCCAAGTTTGAAGGATGTCTCGCAGAAAAGCTTTGTTTTCCAGCTCTCCCCTTCCAAAATTGGAGAAAGTCTCGCAGATTTTTTTGAAAAATTGAAATTTCCAAATTTGGAGAAAGTCTCGCAGAACAGCTTCGTTTTCAGCTTTCATCGATAGAAAGACAGACAGATAGATAGATAGATAGACAGACAGATGGAAATGATGGATAGAAAGATAGCCAGATAGCTAGACAGATAGATAGATAATTAGACAGAAAGATCGAAAGACAGACAGATAGATAGATAGATAGGCAGACAGAAAGATAGATAGACAGATCGATAGACAGTTAGATAGGTAGATAGATAGATGGATAGATGGATAGATAATTGACAGACAGATAGACAGTTGGATAGACAGATAGAAAGGTAGAAAGACAGAGAGGTAGATAGACAGACAGATAGATAGGTAGGTAGATAGACAGATAGATAGACATGCAGATAGCTAGATAGATAAATTGATAGGCAGAAAGATAGATAGAAAGACAGAGGGCGAGATAGATAGATAGAAAGATCGATAGACAGACAGATAGCCAGACAGCTACCTAGACAGATCGATAGATAGAAAGACAGATACAAACATCGGCACTCCAACCGCTTGTCATTCCATCATCCACACTCACAGAAATCAACCTTTCCTATAGTTTCCTTTCTTGGACACTTCCGCCACTGCCTTGTGCGGTATTACCGGTAGTTCAACATATATGTTGAATGACGCTGATTCTAGGGTTGTCCTGCATTGTGGAGGTTCCCATTTTCCAACCCATGGCTTAGGTTGAGACAAGGTGAAAGCTACCGGGATGAGACATCAATATGGCAGGATTGTTGGTAGAGAATCTTTTCCCATCGGTGCTTATAGTTGCTTCAATTTTACTCTACCTTGCAGATTTGTCGAGGCTGGCATTGACTTGTTTTTTCACTTCGCTGGCCACCTTTCTCAAAGAAACATCTATATCTCCGTAAATTTTTAGAGAAGATGAATGTGATCGGTTGTTATCCGATCCGTCAGGTTTTATTCAGAGTTTCCCGGGCTTGGCCTTCCAATGCCGTTCACAGCCCTGAAGGAGGGTGGCGGAACTGATGGCAAGGTGCTGGTGAAATGGGACGTGACGCCGGATGTGCTACCTGATTCTTGCCACAGGGGTTAACATGGCTAGGCAATGCTTGTAGCTGTAGTTTTCGTTTACAGTGATCTTTTTCGCGGCGGGTATGCCCTGTCATGTCGGGGATATGGAATGTGTGCCAGGCTGATTTGAGGATTTGGGTTTACATCAGGACCAAGCAGCCCCAAGCATCGCGGCGTAGCGCAGCTGAGGATTTGGACAACTTGAAGCTGCGGCACGTCTCTACTGAGTTGAGTACCAAGGGCCGGGAAGTGATTCGCGTGAAGAGCTTGAAGAGCGCTTCCTTCGAAGAATCGCCCAGATCGCCCATAACGCCCAGATCGCCCGAACGATCCTTCGATCGTAGCGCTAGATCTGAACAAAGCGAGAGTTCCTTCGGTATCGATGCTTCTGTTCCAATGGATCGGGAGGATTCTATGGTGGTGTGCAATGTCGATGATCTTCTACCACCCATAGCCCCAGAAGCATATAGAGACGGTGAAATGGTGTTGTATTGGTCACAGTCATTGCAGCAGTGCGCTTCAGCTGTCATTGTGGGCAAGGGGACCTTCTGCAGTGGCTTGGTGAAAAAGAGTGCCATAGATGTTAAATACGATTCAGACATGAAATAGACATGACATGGGTAAGGGCTTGTATGGGTCAAAAGCCTGGTTGAACATCAAACCTGAGAACATCAAACTTGAGATGGATGTTCATCCTCCCAGCCATATGGTAGGAGCTTGATTCGGACCTACGCCCACGTGAAATATGAACACTTGTCAAAGCACATGTGTAAGGTTGTGAAGATGGCGATACGTGGCCAGCGTACGATTGTCGAGTTGGGCGACATCAGCAGCTTCGTTGTCAAGTTCCGCTGAATTTGCTACGGCCAGCTCCACACGTTGGGGAGAAAATTGTTGTACAGATCAGAGGCAAATGGTTCCCAGCTCGTTTCATGGCTTCCTTTTTCTTCCTTCAGGTTGCTCAAGTAGCCGTGGAGGCTGGTTTCATGGCTTCCTTTTTCTTCCTTCAGGTTGCTCAAGTAGCCGTGGAGGCTGCGACCCTTGACGTACCGGAGTCGGATGAGCTGCAAGTTCCATTTCATTGCATCAGACGACGCTTCTCGAAAGGGCAAACATGCGAAGTCTATAGAGGCCAAGACGGGTGGGTGAGTGCACGCGTTGAAGAAGAGACTTGTCTTACCCTGTCAGGATATCTTGTGTAGTTTATTTCAAGAAGGTTGGTTGATTTCTAGTTTTCATTTGGTTGAGCTAGGCGAACCCCGCAAGATTGCTAGGGCCTGCTAAGGGGATGCGGGAGCCGTACTGAGGACAAGGTGGATGGATTTCACGTGAGTTTGGTCGAGGATGTGACTCGGATTCAATTTTACGATGCTCCAGTTAGCTGTGGGATCCCAACATCTCCCAACTCATGAAATTTCTAAAGCAAAACTGATCTTCAACCAGACTCGTGGAAGGCAGATGGGAGCTCACCTGGAGAGGTGCTCGTGTCCTTAGCCGGTGAGATGCTACGCCTGCCACTCTCCTTGGTGAGAGCATCATCAGTTCTCGAGATTTGACTTGGAGCTTCATATTTGAAACTGTCGCAGAAGAAGTTCAGACCGCAAGCGTCGCAAGAAAGTGTCGCACAAAAGTTCTGATCAGAAGTGTCACAAGAAAGTAGTGCAACAAAGTTCCGACTATAAGTGTCACAAGAAAGTGTCGCAAGAGTTCTGACCAGGAGTGTCGCAAGAAAGCGTCGCAACAAGAGTTCAGACCAGAAGTGTCGCAAGAAAGTGTCGCTTCAGACCAGAAGTGTTGCGAGAAAGTGTCGCAACAAAAATTCAGACCAGAAGTGTCGCAAGAAAGTGTCGCAACAAAAGTTCAGACCAGAAGTGTTGGGAGAAAGTGTTGCAACAAAAATTCTGACCAGAAGTGTCGCAAAAAAGTGCCGCAACAAAAGTTCAGACCAGAAGTGTCGCAAGAAAGTATCACGAGAAAGCGTCGCAAGAGAAATTTAGTTCAGAAGTGTCGCAAGGAAGGGCGCTGAAAGTTCAGAGTACAACTGTTACAAGAAGATGTCGCAAAAAAACGTCACAACAGAAGTTTAGACCATAAATCTCGCAAGAAATTCTCACAAAGGAAATTCAAATTAAACGTCGCGAGAAAATATCGCGATAAAAGTTCAGACCAGAAATGTCGCAAGAAAGGATCACACAAAAAGTTCTGACTAGAAGTACCACAAAAAAGCAGCGCAAAAAAATACCTAAAAAAGGATCGTAAAGGAAATCAAACCAGAAGTGGCGCGAGAAACTAGCGGAACAAAAGTTCAAATTAGAAGTGACATGAAAAAACGTTATAACAGAAATTTAAACCAGAAATATAGGAAAATATCGCCCCCAAAAAAAAAAGTAAAGGACCGGATAACCCCACAAGTCAACTTCTTCCAATAATGAGCCACAAATGTTGTAGGGGGGACGGGGAAGGAAGGAAAGACAAAGGAGGTGGTGGAGGATCGACAAGTTAAAACTAGACGACGGATGGCCCGAGAGCGTAGAGGAGCAGGGTCTTCTCTTGTTAGGATGGAGACACCATATTACAAAACAATATATTAAAGATGTGTTATAGGCAGACGAGAAGAGGAGTATCAAGACAATATAGCACAAGTACAAGACAATAGTTTGCATCGTATCTTTCAAATAGCTTTTCACACACAGAACTTTTTACAGAGAGACGCTTTTAATGGACATTTTGTGGAAAAGACATTTTTACACGCAGACACTTTTACACACAGACGCTTTTACACACAGGCACTTTTACACACAAACACTTTTACACACAGGTGCTTTTACACAGACAGTTTTACACACAGACGCTTTTAAACACAGAAGCTTTTACACAGACGCTTTTGCACACAAAAGCTTTTAAACACAGACCCTTTTACACACAGACGCTTTTACACACAGAAGCTTTTACACACAGAGACTTTTACACACAGAAGCTTTTACACACAGACCCTTTTACACAAAGAAGCTTTTACACACAGACGCTTTTACACAAAGAAGCTTTTACGCACAGACGCTTTTACACACAGACGCTTTTACACACAGGCGCTTTTACACACAGACGCTTTTACACACAGACGCTTTTACACACAGACGCTTTTACACACAGACACTTTTGCACACAAAAGCTTTTACACATAGACGCTTTTACACACAAAAGCTTTTACACACTAACACTTTTACACACAGACGCTTTTACACACAGACGCTTTTACACACAGGAAATCGCAATTTTACCTCAGTTTTTGGCGATCGAACCTCATTTCATGCGAAAGAGTCGCGATTGGACAAGAGAAATTGCAATTTCACCTCAGTTTTTGGCGATCGAACCTCGTTTCGTGCGAAAGGGTTGCGATTGGACCCTTGCAAGTCGCAATTTTACCTCAGTTTTTGGCGATCGAACCTCATTTCATGCGAAAGAGTCGCGATTGGACAAGAGAAATTGCAATTTTACCGCAGTTTTTGGCGATCGAACCTCGTTTCGTGCGAAAGGGTTGCGATTGGACCCTTACAAGTCGCAATTTCACTTCAGTTTTTGGCGATCGAACCTCGTTTCGTGCGAAAGGGTTGCGCCGGACGACTTGCAAGTCGCAATTTCACCTCAGTTTTTGGCGATCGAACTTCATTTCGTGCGAAAGGGTTGCGCCGGACAAGTTGAAATCGCAATTTTACCGTAGTTTTTGGCGATCGAACCTCATTTCGTGTTTCGTGCCGTCTCGTTGGCACTGCCCCTGCCCCCGCCTTCAAGAGAGAAATAGAAAAGAAGGCGAGGGCAAGAGGACAAGAGGAGAAGATGTGAAGATGTGAGGATGTGAAGTCAGCAGATGTGAAGATGAGAAGATGTGAAGATGTGAGGATGTGAAGATGAGAGGATGTGAAGATGCGAGGATGTGAAGATGAGAGGATGTGAAGATGTGAGGATGTGACAATGAGAAGATGTGAAGATGTGAGGATGGGAAGATGAGCAGCTGTGAAGATGTGAGGATGTGAAGATGAGAGGATGTGAAGATGCGAGGATGTGAAGATGAGAGGATGTGAAGATGTGAAGATATGATAAGATACGTGAAGATGAGAAGATGTGAAGATGTGAGGATGTGAAGATGTGAGGATGTGAAGATATGTGAAGATTAGAAGATGTTTTACAGACCCCCACTATTGGAAGAACCCTGCGCTCAGACGCTCTCGGGAAAAAAATGTGTGTGACAAAGTCGTATATGAAAGATGTTGTGTGACAAAGAGAGATGTTGTGTATGACAAATTTGTGTGTGAAAGCTGGTGTATGCCAAAGCGGTGTGTGAAAGATGGTGTGGCGAAAGATGGTGTGTGACAAAGTGGTGTGTCAAAGATGGTGTCGTGAAAAACGGTGTGTGACAAAGTTGTGTGAAAGATGGTGTGGTGAAAGATGGTGTGCGACAAAGTGGTGTATGGAGAGCACACCATTGCTTTGATAGAGGGCTCTGCCATAAAAGATCTTTGGGGAAGCAACGTCGGGAAAACAATCCATCAGAGCGTGGTGGAACTCGAAGAAGGCGAGTGAGACACATCATGGGCCCTTTTGCCCGAAGCAATCGGCTCTACAGCAATCTCCACACGCAAGTGTCTCACGCGAATGTCACAAGCATTGCCAAGTCTCCAACGTCACCAAAAATCTTAACATAACAATAGAAATGAAACGTCGCACGTTTCAACATTATCTCCAAGCAGAAAAGACTTGACAACATCGCACGGCCGAAGCTACTGCGCACTCCTTGCTGGCGAAGATATTTTCTCACGGCAACAAATGATTCTTCACACATTGTGTCAAACCATTTGTTGTACCACACTCAGAAACACACAAACTCTTTTTCACGGCATCAACATTTCTTCACACAGTGCGTGAAATCAATTGATGCACCATAGTCAAGGACATGTACAATCACATTTCAAACAATCAAACAGAAATATATCTCGCCCTCAAGGAATGTCGGTCACCGTCATAAGAACGATGCCACCCTCATCCAGCAGGTGCCTGGCAGCAATGCCAGCGACATGCAAGAAAGTGGTCATGCAAAGAAACATGCCGAAACATGCAAGCATCGTTTGCACAAAGTTTCCTCATATGACTGCACAGCAAAGACATCATCGCTTTTTGATCTTTGCGCATTATCAGACTTCAAACGTGCCGGTACAGTTTGTGGTGCATTCCCTCATCTGCGAACAAACACCAACCAACAATGCGAACTCCCACCTTGCCCAAAGAGCAATGACGTTTGATCACCTGGCAAATTTCCATAAGCAAACCGAAAGCATCCACAGACATTGACGTCTCAATTGCCGTGTAAATCATGGCACAACATTCACGTAACCAAACCTGGCCCGCAATTACTGGACAACTGGGACTACACAAAGCGACAAGTTCATTGCTGGATAAGAAAATGTAAAACGGCACAAAACATGAACTGATTTCAAGCTAGGCACTGACATACGGAACCACTGCGCACCTTTTTTTTGCCAGCGCTCTAATGTCATCTGCTTGGCATCCGATTTCTTCCCACACTGGGTCAAAATCGAGACGCGTCGATTCAATTGGTGGGATGAAGTGTACCAGGATCTCCAGTGTTGCATTGCTGACCGCCATCTCAAGTGGTGCATTGGTGTAGGAGTTCCAAAGGAGGATTATTCATGCGCCAGAGTTCCGTATGCAGGTTCTTCAAGATATCAATGCAAGCGTCCACACGCTGAAGCGTCGCTCGATCGTAGGTCTGCACAGCTACTGTAGTACGAGGAGAAATGGATCGTAGTTCGGTCTGATCAACATCCAATCTGCGTCGAGCAGCTTCTAAGGTTTCAATCAGAGACCAGACCTGATGCTGCGCCGAGGTCATGCAACTGTTGCCATTCCATGGGCTGACGACAAGTGCGCTTAATGCGCAAATATAGATATCAGATTAGGGAATGAGTCTGTTTGAGGCCTGCGGAAAAATTTACGACATGCAAACGCGCCCTGGAAAAATATAAAACATCCAGCATCAACGGACACAGCGGCACCAAGTATATTTGGCTTTCTAAGCACAGCAGTATAGGCTTGTAGGACTTTGCAAGATGCAAAGACATACAATCCAACATTCACATGCTATCAAACCGCCCGATTCCAAATTCACAAGGCCACCGGCAGCAGGCGCAAAGAACATGGCTCCAGGAAATTTATATGTTGAAGCGACCAGACCAGAAAGGTGACCAAGCGTGTCGTTTCTCAACTGGCACAGTATTGACTATAATGGAAGGAACCCTGTCTGTTTGTATCGCAGTGTGCAGATGTTCAATTTCTTTTCCAACGCTTGTTGCCACGTAGGGCCAAAAGTGACTACAACAGAGATATAGATGACCAAGTGACGAAGCATTGTGAACATGTTCGATTCCGCAGATGTTCATCGTACGAGAAGAATAGATCACAATCTGAATGATAAAGATGCCGTCACAGGACATCAAGAACGTCACTTACAGACGTGACCACACAGCAAAGACATCCATGGACGTTTTTTAGACTGTCCGAGTGATCAAAATCTTGACATGGCCCGTAGCATTTCTTCCCACAGTGGGGCAAACTTGACACATGTCACGAGCTTTTATGAATTGGCCGTCGCGACTCCAGTTTTCCCACATTGAGTCAACCATGAGTCCAGCAGCTGACAAAAGATTAGTTGGCTGCTGCCACTCAAGTTTTCCCACATTGAGTCAACCATGAGTCGGGCAGCTGACAAAAGATTCGCTGGCTGCCTTCACTCATGTCTTCCCACATTGAGTCAACAATGAGTGCAGCTAGTGAGCAAAGACTTCAATCTAGCTACGCAGTATAGTGCAGGACTACACACTGAGGCGCCGCCTCCGCCATCGTTGTCTCTTCCGGCGGCGCCTGCTCGACGACGCTGGCGAGTCGTTTCATTGGTGTCCATGCCTGGTCGTCTGTGGGGCACTCACCTCTGACTGGTACGACTGCATCAGAATCCGCGCGGCTTCTGCCACAGGGTGTGCATCGACCGGCACGTGCCAGAGCACGCTCCATTCGCCATCTGCCTCGGTGTGGGCCAAGACGACCAAGTGCGCTTCGCCCGCACGGCCTCGCAACATCCAATTGACCGCCGAAGCGGGACCAGCGCTCCGCAGCTTTGCCTGGTGCGGCGCGCTTGTCTCGCCCGCACCAGACAGCAGGCAATCCACAAATCTCTTCACCCGCATCGCCGAGATGGTTGTGTTGTCTTGCTGGAGAGCTTCATCATCGGCCAGCTGCACGTCATTGAAGGCCACCAGGGCTCGCACGAAACTAGCTTCCACTTCAACACAAATCAATCCCAACTGGACATCGACCTGCAGCATGTTCAAAGGTGCCACGGGACAGCCAGTGTTCAACTGGCAGTGCGGGTCTTTCCGCTGCAGCGCGCCAGGCTTGACGACAGCGCTCGCTCCGCTGGCCCGCCAACACGGCTGCAGATGACGGCACTCCAACTCCAGAGTTTGCTGATAATCTGATAATCATTTTCACGGAAAGTGAATCTGCAAAGCCACTGTGCCCCCCCGAACAAGTCGCGCAGCTGCAGGCGCACTGCCGGAGTGTCGTGCACCGAGTCGGATAGCACGCAATCCATGCTGGCCGCCGGTTGCAGCACCAATTCGTGGTAGAGCAACACGGCGCACTTGCAGTTGCAATCTGCGAGTGTGAGCCTCAGAGCGAAGCGCTTCTCGGTGCCGTCCGTTGAATGAGCCTCACAGGAAGGAGAGCGTCGATCTTGGGAAGTATCAAAAAAATCTTTAAAAAAGCAACGAAGAAAAACATCACAAAGGTTGGATGCTCTGCCTCGCACGGTGCTGCCTTTTTGCATTTCACACAGGAATCAATGAGCCACACATCCGCATCCGTCTTCACGGACGAAATACCCAAAACCTGCAAACCTACGACTTCAAAAACCGTCTCCAATTTCCGCAATTGTCCAGGCACGATGGCACCCACCAGAGCACTCAAGGATGAGACGGTGGCAGGGCAACCAATCCAATCCTTCACAGGAATCCCCGTCAACATGCGGCAATTGTCTTTGTCGGCCATTTCTGCCTGCCTGCAGCAAGGTTGGTTAAGCAAAGACTATGATAAAGGAAGCAACCAACATCTGTGAAGTATCATACAGCCAAGACACATCGCCTGCCTCGCCAGCTGCCCGTCCTTGCGCTTGCTGATCAAAACCTGGTAAAGCATCAGACTCGTTCCAGGTGGCTGCGCTGCCAATTCTTCAACTTGCTCATGCCAAAAAGAACATCTCACTCGCGTTGCTCCTTGCTGCACTATAGCATTGCACACAAATACATCACTATCTTTTGTCTGGCCTTCCACCGAACCTGGATTCTCAACAATTGTGACCGCAACACAGATCTGTTGCCGATCTCTGAGTGCCACGCCAGCCACCCGAAACGAAGGTAGATGCCTCCAAGTGCTATGCCTGCCACGCAAAGTGGCGCGGCGCCCCAGGTAACCAACGGCGACCAAGCGCGCCACCAAGTGCAACAAGTGCCACGCCTGCCACGCCAAGGTAGATGTTTCCAAGTGCCACGCCTGCAACGCCAAAGGCAGATAGATGTCTCCAAGCGCCACGCCTGCCACGGCAAACGCAAGTAGATGTCTCCAAGCGCCACGCCTGCCACGTGAAACGAAGGTAGATGTCTCCAAGTGCCACGCCTGCCACGCAAAGTGGCGCGGAGCCTGCTACGCCAAACGCGGGTAGATGTCGCCAAGTGACCGCCAAACGCAGGTAGATGTCTCCAAGTGCCACGCCAGCCACGTGAAACGAAGGTAGATGTCTCCAAGTACCACGCCTGCCACGCAAAGTGGCGCCGCGCCCCAGGCGACCAACAGAAACCAACGGCGACCAACGGCGACCAAGCGGGCCACCAAGTGGAACAAGAGCCACGCCTGCCACGCCAAACGCAGGTAGATGTCTCCAAGTGGCACGCCTGTTACCCCAAATGCAGGTAGATGTCTCCAAGCGCCACGCCTGCCACGCAAAATGAAGGTGCATGTCACAAAGTGCCCCCCTGCCATGCCAAATGCAGGTAGATGTCTCCAAGTGCCACGCCTGCCACGCAAAGCGAAGGTGCATGTCACCAAGTGCCACATGTGATTGTGTTGAAGATGGTGTGTGACAAAGTGGTGTGTGACAAAGTTGTGTGTGTGACAAAGATGTGGTGTGTGAAAGATGGTCTGTGATGGTGTGTGAAAGATGGTGTGTGTCAAAGATGTGGTGTCGAAGATGGTGTGTGAAAGATTGTGTTTATCAAAGAGGTGTGTGAAAGATGTGTGTGAGAGATGGTGTATGCCACACACATCTTTGTCTCATACCATTTTACACACACACACCATCCTACACACACAACTTGGTCACATACCATCTTTCGCACCCATCTTTTCATACACGATCTTTCACACACAACTTGGTCACACACCATCTTTCAGACACAGCTTTGTCACACGCCATCTTTCACACACAATTTTGTCACACACCATCTTTCACACATATCTTTGTCACACACCATCTTACCCAGCATCTTTCACACACATCTTTGTCACACACCATCTTTCACCATTTTACGAAACATCTTTGTCAGGCGGCGGGATACAGAAATAAAAATAAGAACCCCACACAAAGATTTGGGGGAATAAACATACATAGGGAAAAATATTGGAAATATTTTAAACTAAAAAATATTTAAAAATATTTTATTTACAAATAATGAAAATATAAAGCTTCAGTGGTATCCCCAACAGCCGCAACATTTTATTTTTTCCCGGCAGCGTCTGAGCGCAGGGTTCTTCCAATAGTGGGGGTCTGTAAAACATCTTCTCATCTTCACATCTTCTCATCTTCACATCTTCTTATCCTCACATCTTCTCATCTTCACATCTTCTCATCTTCACATCTTGTCATCTTTACATCTTCTCATCTTCACATCTTCTCATCTTTACATCTTCTCATCTTCACATCTTCTAATCTTACATCCTATCATCTTCAAACCTTCTTATCTTCACATCTTCTCATCTTTACATCTTCTCATCTTTACATCTTCTCATCTTTACATCTTCTCATCTTCACATCTTCCCATCTTTACATCTTCTCATCTTCACATCGTCACATCTTCTTATCTTACATCCTATCATCTTCACACCTTCTTATCTTCACATCTTCTCATCTTCACATCTTCTTATCTTACCTCCTCTCATCTTCACAGCTTCTCATCTTCACATCTTCGTATCTTCACATCTTCTCATCTTTACGTCTTATCATCTTCACATCTTCTCATCTTTACATCTGCTCATCTTCACATCTTCTTATCTTACATCCTCTCATCTTCACATCTTCTTATCTTCACATCTTCACATCTTCTCATCTTCACATCTTCTTATCTTACCTCCTCTCATCTTCTTATCTTCACATCTTCACATCTTCTCATCTTTACATCTTCTCATCTTCACATCTTCTCATCTTTACATCTGCTCATCTTCGCATCTTCTTCTCTTACATCCTCTCATCTTCACATCTTCTTATCTTCACATCTTCACATCTGCTCATCTTCACATCTTCTCATCCTCACATCTTCTCATCTTCATATCCTCACATCCTCACATCTTCTCCTCTTGTCCTCTTGCCCTCTTGCCCTCTCCTTCTTTTCTATTTCTCTCTTGAAGGCGGGGGGCAGGGGCAGTGCCAACGAGACGGCACGAAACGCAACCCTTTCGCACGAAATGAGGTTCGATCGCCAAAAACTGAGGTAAAATTACGATTTGAAGTCGTCGCGCGCAACCCTTTTGCACGAAATGAAGTTCGATCGTCAAAAACTGCAGTAAAATTGCGATTCCTCTTGTCCAATCGCAACCTTTTCGCACGAAATGAGGTTCGATCGCCAAAAACTGAGGTAAAATTGCGATTTCTCTTGTCCAGCGAACTTTTTCGCTCGAAATGAGGTTCGATTGCCAAAAACGGAGGTAAAATTGCGATTTGAAGTCGTCCCGCGCAACCCTTTCGCACGAAATGAGGTTGGATCGCCAAAAACTGAGGTAAAATTCAGATTTCCAAGTTGTCCGGCGAAGTGTGTAAAAGCTTCTGTGTGTAAAAGCGTCTGCGTGTAAAAGCTTCTGTGTGTAAAAGCTTCTGTGTGTAAAAGCGTTTGTGTGTAAAAGCGTCTGTGTGTAAAAGGGTCTGTGTGTAAAAGTGTTTGTGTGTAAAAGCATCTGTGTGTAAAAGTCTCTGTGTGTAAAAGTCTCTGTGTGTAAAAGTGTTTGTGTGTAAAAGCGTCTGTGTGTAAAAGTTTCTGAGTGTAAAAGCGTATGTGTGTAAAAGCGTATGTGTGTAAAAGCGTATGTGTGTAAAAGCGTCTGTGTGTGAAAGCTTCTGTGTGTAAAAGGGTCTGTGTAAAAGTCTCTCTGTGTAAAAGTGTTTGTGTGTAAAAGCGTCTGTGTGTAAAAGCTTCTGTGTGTAAAAGCGTCTGTGTGTAAAAGTCTCTGTGTGTAAAAGCGTCTGTGTGTAAATGCGTCTGTGTGTAAAAGCGTTTGTGTGTAAAAGTCTCTGTGTGTAAAAGCATCTGTGTGTAAAAGCGTCTGTGTGTAAAATAGCCTCTGTGTGTAAAAGCCTCTGTGTGTGAAAGTCTCTGTGTGCAAAAGCGTCTGTCTGTAAAAAATTCTGTGTGTGAAAAAGTTTACGAAAGATATGATGCAAGCTATTGTCTTGTACTTGTAATATAGTGTCTGGATACTACTCTTCTCGTCTGCCTATAATACATGTTTAATATATTGTCTTGTAATATAGTGTCGCATATTAACAATAGAAGACTCTGCTCCTCTACGCTCTCGGGCCATCCGTCGTCTAGTATAGTTTTTTTTGAAGCGTGCTGCGAAGCTAAGCGCTGGAAAAATCTTGGCTGGATTTTGTGTCTTAAATGGGCCGCAAATCCTGTTGAAACTGACCTGAACCTCCCAAACCTTTTCCGGAACCTTCTTCGGAACACTATTGAACCTGACCTGCCTCAGCACCAAAATCTTCCAAAATGGGCCGCAAATCCTGTTGAAACTGACCTGAACCTCCCAAACCTTTTCCGGAACCTTCTTCGGAACACTATTGAACCTGACCTGCCTCAGCACCAAAATCTTCCAACGTCTCGGAACCTTCTCCGAAGATTCCATTAGCTTACATACACTGTTGGGGGGATACTTGTAGATTGATTATTTATTTATATTTTTTTTCCCGAATTTAAAGCGAAAATATATTCGAACGAAAATAAAATATGATATATTAAATAATTATTAATAAATTAAAAATTAAGGAAAAAATAATAATTTATAAAATATTTTTTTTATAATTATTGATTTTTTTTTAGAAAAAAATAAATTATTATATTTAATTATTTTTGG
>CAMXCT020002186.1:0-75000 GCA_947184155.2 Cladocopium goreaui
TATATATATAATTATGTATATATATATATACATGTCTACTATATATGTGTGTATATATATATGCACGTAGACAATAATCTCAGGGGCGAAGTTCTTCTCCTTCTCTTGGCCCGTTTTTTCAGATCTCTAGTGCCGTTGCCGTTGAGGAGCTAGCGACGCAAAAATCATCCTGTGAGCTTAAAAATCGCATTGGTTGCTTGATATGAGGGGTTACTAACCTACCTGTTTTATTGTAAAAAAATAGCCACAACAATTGGATATTGACTGAATATTGACCTATCAACCAACCAGTTTCAATCAGTTTCATGAGATGGGATAGGGGTATTTTCATGACTCATGTGGGTAATCCACTGGCAGGGGGACTTCCAACCAGCATGGGCAGCATGACTTTGCGGCAAGCACCTGCGGAAACCGGGTCGTGAATCTTCACATTTTCCTCCTGGGATTTTGCTCCCAGTTCAGCAGTCCGTGCCGTTTGACCCATGGGTGAAAATTGCCCCGCCCAAGAGAACCAAGATTCTGCTGGTGTTCTATTTTTAGGGATCCTACATTCTGATGAAACACTACCCTATAGCAATCCAACATTGACAATGATGATTTGCTTGTCAAAGATGCGGATTTCCAGTTGCTATGGCTGTTGCCCTGTTTGATTCGTGAAGGGTGGTTGATGGTAACATGATGAAATGGACCTTGGCTAATCAAACCGTCTAACCCAATTTGCTGACCAAACAATGTTTTCTTAAAATGCGCTAAACTGGTCAGGTTTACGGCTCCCGTCATGATTTCATGGGCATCGTATGCCCGATCAGCAGTTGGCGGAAATGTGAGAGGCACTCAGTTTTTAAATGCCTTCAACACTCTTCAACTATCATTTTCCAGAACTATTACACGATACTTGTTTCTACATACCCACCATTTCAATGCCCATTTCTAGCTTCTTATCGCTTGTAAATCCAGGGTTGACATTGCCCCAAATTTGATACTTTGATACGATCAATATGGTTTACCCTCTGGTAAATTAACATAGACCCTGGCAAATAGGACTTGGAAGATTAGTTTCCATTAAACATTGGTTATTTTCAGGGTCTATTTTTATTTACCAGAGAGCAATTTGAACATGTACATCCAGATCTAATGGTTGATGATCGTTTCCCCCCATCAAGATAGCCTATTTTTTCACGCGTTTCTCAATGGGGTACCCTCCATTCTTGAGCAAAACACATGCCTAAAAAATGAGCAAGACATCCTTGGATCACACATATGGGCCTCGTTAATAACTGGGTGAAATCCCCGGTTTTGGCGTCTGAAATCCCCATTTTCTGGTGGTAAAAGCCCTATTTTTTAGTGAAATTCCCAATCGTTTCAGGGCCCCACGTCGCATGGCTCGGAATCCTTACCTGCTTGTAGAACCGGGAATCCTCTCGGCTTTTTTTTTTCCGGGGATGTTTGGAGTTTGCCCCAAGTCATGTGTCACCCTGTTTCTTTTAAGATGGTCCCCCGAACAATTGCCTCATGTATGTACATGTGTATATATTATATACACATAAATTATCATAAATTATATATATATATGAGTATAATATATATATATGTATATATATGTATATATATACATACTGGCTGGTGGTTTGGAACATTGTTTTCCCATGTATTGGAAATAATCATTCCAACTGACGAACTCATATTTTCGGAGGGGTAGGTATACCACCAACCAGTATATATATATATCTATATTCAATGATAAGGTCACCTTCTGGACCCATTTTTTGATCAAATCGAAAGGGTGTAGCACTCCCTCGAAAAGCGACGGCGTCTGATTTTTCGGGCGATCCCCACGGGTCGGGCGCAGTGCGATGGTGGAGCAGGAAGAACATGGTAACACGGTGTCAACCAATGATGACCCTCTCGTAGGCTAACAGAAAGATGCGGAAAACATCATGATCATTTTCCTAAACCCAGGGATTTTCCACATCGTCATTCTATGTCAGTTTACCCAGGATAACCATATAATTGATAAAGTCATGGGTAGGCTTGTTGGTGGGTTGGGTTCTTTCCTATAGTGATGATCCCGTTCATGAAAAAATACCAACCCATAGCGCCAGCGAATCATTGGTTGAAGGTGAAAATTAGGTGTTGCGATGGGTTCATGTTTCTGGCATTTTTCTTCGAGGAAACAAGGCTTTGGATTTTTTTTTTGGCGGGTAGCTATGGATTCAGGGGGAATCTCACCACTGGTGCTTGATGGTTCCGAGGAAAATGGGTACGGTATATATATATATATGTACTCCATCCAGCATGGGGATTTCAAAATTTCCAACCAATCCTGTGAGACCATGGGGAGATTGGCAGCTGTTGGTTCCAAAGCTTCGCTTTCCAGTCTGGGATAGATACCCCACAACTGACTGTAATATTTCTGCGATGGATGAACAGCCCTCAACCAGACAACCCAAAAGTAGTTTTCAGGCTTCAGGTATTTACTTTTCGTTGTGTTTGGGACGCTCATTTGGATTGACTATGTGATACCTGTTGGGATCTGTTGGAAGCAACAACCCTCACCAACCAGGGCAATCTGGACCCGGTTAGGACTAGGTTAGGACTAGCTTTGAACAACTGCTCCTATTCCGTATCTCAGGTTGAACCCCATTTGTTGCTGGTGAAATCTTAATTCATCCAAATGACTGTCTTGAAAGGGTTCGGACGGTTTTCACCACTCTTGAGATAAAAATGCCTCAGAAAGTCAGTTGATTCCACGGACTCCCCCTTTGTTGGGAATCTCAACAAACTTCGCGGTACACTTCTCGATTTGTGCACCTTCACCAGGCTCAAGGCATATTTACATGGGGCTTCTTCTTCGCTCTCTTGTACATCTTTGACATCACTGTTGATGTCAGCCCCTCATCCTTATGCTGATGCTGGAATGCGTTCCATGGATTTCTAATCGATCCTATTGATCGGTCTACCACAGCGCCATCAGCACCACGCACGGCGTCACTTGCCAATGCGGTGCTCTGCAAACCAGCAGCATTTGCTGCATCTACATCGCACGCCACATGCAAGCCCGAGCGTCCGGACATATTCATTGAAGTAGTGCCCGCTGCGCTGCTAGAGCCCGACTGGGTCCTGGATGGAAATGATGTAGGACTTCCATCGTCACGCTCGTCGCATGCCGCAGCCCTGGTAGCGGAGCTAGCCACCTCAAAATTTGATCCACTGCTCCTGCCCGATTGTGATGTCATAGGTTTTGATGTAGATCCAGACACCGCTTTGGAGCCCGATCGTGTTGGCATATTCAAAGACGAAGCGCTAGCAGTGCCCGAGCGCGATGGCAAAGTCAGTGACGAAGCGCCACCAGTGCCCGAGCGTGATCTCGCCTTCATAGATGAAGTTGACATCGATCCACTGCCAGCTTGCTCACTAGAGCCCGATCTTCTCGACGAACTCTCATACTTTTCTTCATCTCCTGACCTCAGATCCGTTGGAACTGCATCGTCTCTTGGAGCACGCAGTCGTCGCAGGCAACATTGAGAAACTTCGTACATCAATTGCCCAGCATAGACTGCCCCTAGCGCCATTAAGACTGCGCCAGTCACAAAGATCGGCGTCAGATCATCCTTCTCTGTGTTCTCCTCGTCCATCGCTCTTGCAGAAGACACCAACAGGCTGCCGACCATGATGGCCTTCAAGGCCTTTTGTCCATCTCCTCCTCCAGCCTGAGCTCTTTCATTGTCAGCTTGAAGTGCATCCAACTTCACTAAGTTGGGTCCTTTCATGCCCAAGTCCCCCACAAACCTGAAGAACGCCTGACCAGCTAATGGCTTCGTCAGCCCATCCGCCACCAACTCCGTGCCACGAAGATGTAGCAGCTTCCAAAAACCATCTGGGGCCACACCATCCAAGGCCTCCCTGAGAAAGGAAGATCTCACTCGCAAGTGCCTGGTTCGCCACGTGGCATTTCCAGTTCCATGCGCCATTGAAATTGCAGCCATGTTGTCGCCATAAATGACGCGCTCCAAAGAGTTCTGGCCAACTGGCTCCTTGAGCATCGAGCAGATCAAAGCTTCAGTTGCACGCCCTGCACAAAGAGCTTCGCAGTAACTCACAAGTTCTGCTTCTGCCGTGCTATACGTCACAAATGGCTGCTGCGACGACACCCAGCTGATTGGAGCTCCAGCAAAGTATACTGCTATGCCCTGTAGACTTCGATGGCGGCTGCCGGTGCCATAGGCGATATCTGCAAAAACTTCAAGTAGGCGATCATGTCGCTCAATGTGCAGCTGTCCCCTCTTGCCCCATGTTTCTTTTGGGACACCCTGAGGGTAGTGTAACCCACCTTGAACTTTGAGCACATACTGCATCACCGCCTTGGAGATTTCCACTGACTTGCATGGATTTTTCGTAGCAAGTCTGCAGGCTGAGGAGACCGTCATGGCTATGTCAGGTCTTGTTCTGGTTGTCAGCCAAAGTAGAGCACCTGCCATTGATTGTGCAAGCTTCACCTCAGACTCTTTGATCTCTCCATTCGGAACTTCATCATCTTCTGAAAGATTGACATGTGGAAAGTCCGTCGCCTGGGTGATGCCAAAACGCTTCACCATCTCTTGCTCATACTTCTTTTGGCTGATCACATAACCATCATTGTTGGGTGCAGCTTCGATCTCAAAACCGCAATACTTGACGATCTTGCCCTCCCCCGTCTTCTCCAAGTCAGAGATGGCCCAAACCTTTTCCACAGCTGTTGTCAAAGCATCCAAAGCTCCACCTTCAGCTGCAAAAAGCAGATCGTCAACGTACACTGACATCAGGCCGGTCCAGTGCACCTCCCCCGAGATCATATCGACCTCTTCGATCCCCCAGATGTTCTCATCTGGTGTCTTCTTGAAGGATCCCCGCACATCACGACCTTCTCGTTGTCGGCACCAGCTGACTGTAGGCAGAACTTCATCACGATGGAGTCCCCAATCTCTGGGCGATGTGGTAAGCCCATATAGAGCTTTGTCGACCAACCATAGGTCTTGATGTCCTGCCAGTTGAAGCTTCCGGAACACCGATGGGATCTCCATGGCTATTAGGCGTTTGGTGTCACGCCTTGGGGCGTTCAAGAATGCTGTTCTTATATCTGTGCATCCAATCTGCCACTGCTTCAAAGCGCCCAGTCGCACCATCGCCCGCACTTGCTGCCCGTCCACACCTCCTGCGTAGTGCTCATTGTTGTCAGGGCCAGCATAATTTCCGCAGATCACTGCACGGCTTCTGTAGGCACCGCTGCCTGACTTCCGAGTGTGGACCATTTTGCCAGGCAGTATTTCAATTGGCAGCTTCATTTCACTTGCCATTTGTTGCAACTGCGCTTTTGTGATCTGCCTGACAGCCTGTTTCTTGTTGACAAGTTGATCATATTCTTGACGTATTGAGTCACTCCAAGCATCCAGATCAGCCCAAACTTCAGCATTGCCGATCGTCTTTGTCACCAGGAACTCCTGCTCCAACTTCTTTTGAAGTTCGCCAGCGCCATGTGCTTGCGCTTCTGTCAGCTGCTCTTCAATCATGGCTTTCATCTTGATGGCTTCTGTCACATTGCCAAGCCACAAAGATTGCTCAGCAGCTGTCCCATCCAACACCGCCATCTCGTCCTCGACATAGTGCGTCAAGTTGACGTGCAAGGCTCTCAGTGCAGCTGGATTGGTCATGCTCGCATTGTTTGAGGCTGTCAGGCTTGAGCCACCATCCTGACTATTAGGCGCCCCCTCCTCATCCCCACCTCCGATGCACCAGCCCTCCTCCTCAACCTCAATTGATTTTGGAGTCCAGCTGCTTTCATGCGAAGATGTGACAGTACACATTGACCAGCTATCACTTGAGCCCCCATGATGTGAAGGTGTTGTTGGTTCAAACATTTCAGGGAATCGATTCACAATCTTCTCCTCCCCTCAATGTCCAACATTGAAATTGCTGGCAGCGGAGCTTTTGTCCTGTGACGTCGTTGTGGAGCATCGTCAAGACGTTCTGGAAGATAGAGCACCTGATCTTCCACTGCTGGTTGTTGAACGTCAGGCACCACGATGTCATCAGTGTAGAAACATCGTCCAGTGTCAACTGACTTGACAAAGTACCCCGTATTGGTCAGTGAGGCATGTGCGTCAGGACCCAAAATGATCACTGGTTCTCGCACCTCACGCCATGGAGCATATCTGGATTGCCATGATTTCCTCAGTGCATAGGCTTTGGCACCAAAGCGCAGCAAGCGACCAACTGGCCACCCCAGAAGATTGAGCTGGCTTCGCAACCGACGTTCACCAATGTGACGAGCAGCTAAAGGCCATTGAGAAAGAGTGCAAACTCCTGCAGTGATCAAGGTTCTGATGGATTTTTTCACCATACCCATCTCAGCCTCAACACGTCCATTGGCCTTATAGGAGCTTCCTGAAGTCATCGTCGTCAAAATGTTGCGATCTAGTGCCCAGCTCTGCATTTCTGCTGAAGAAAACTCTCGTGCCCTGTCTGAGTGGATACGGTAGATTGGCAATCCCATTGCTCTGATGCGGGCATGTACTTTGGAAAGTGCAGGAAGAAGATGTTTCACCGACCGGCTTTTCACAGGCTCCACAAAGGTCAGTTGACGAACTGTCACATTCTCGGCCTGCTCGATGAGCTTCTTCCATGTTTCGTTCATCGACTTTGCCCTTCTTGTTGCCGGTGATTCCACAGCTTCCGTCTCCACATCTTCTTCTTCAAGAAGAACATCTTCAGGTAGATCTTGTGGTTCTTCTGCATCCGACATCTCTGCATCAGGTCCTGGTAGAGGCACATCAACGTCCTCATCGGGTTTGCCAGGCACCTGCACCAAAGAGCGACCATCCCGGGTGACCGGGTAGGTGTAACATCCTACCAGAAGGTATTTGCAGGCCTTCATTTGCTGGTCATCCCCTGGAGTCATGCGCCCTGAGAGGTCAACGCTCAAAGTGTATGCAGCAGGATGTTGGATACGTCGATGTGGCTTGCTTCTCCCCTGCGCACGGACACAGTGAGAACAATCTCTCCTTGCCGGGAGATGATCATTGAGGAAATGCCTTTTCCATTGTTCAAGGGCTACAGGTCCCAGCGCTTTTGCCATTGGTGGACGCTGAGATCCTTCTGGCCGTTGAGATTGATATCCTCTTTGGTTCACTTCCATTGTTTCATCTTGTTGTTGTATTGAATCAGGTTCCAGAGATTGCACTGAAATTTGATTATTTGATTGTCCTGGGCCTTCTTGCAGTGGTTGTACTGAAGCATGTCTGGCCCTTTGATCAGAGCGTTCCGCACCTTGATCTTGTGCCGCTCTTTCATATTCCAACTCCTGTAGATGTTGTCGAATGGCCACCACCAATGCCTGTTTCAAGCCTGGCGCCCATGCCGCCCATCTCTTTGAAGCTTCCATTCGCTTTTGTAGAGGCTGCTCTCGCAAGTCTTGTGGTGGATGTTCTGGAGCTCCATGGATTCCATCCAACTGCAACAGCACTTCCATCGTGGTGAAGAGCGTAGTTGGCTTTCTCCGTTCATGTCCCATGGGGCCCTGATCAAAGTCGATCTTGTAGAGCTCAAACACCTCTGCAAATCGCTTCCAGGCAGCTGTTCGAAACATCGACATGTAGTTGTTGCGGTTCAGATCTTCTGGAGGTCTGTACTCTTTGGGGTCTCTGGGCTGCTCCAAGATCAACTGCGGACTTGGGTCACTTGGCAACTGCACCTCTTTGGCCACCGCATACAGCGACAAGAACCTGAAGAAGAGGATACTGTCATTCTGAACCTTCTCCATGTCGGCCATTGACAGCGTTGGTAGTCCATAAGGGTGCTCTTCAGTTCTCAGCTCCCCCGGTCCCCCATCTCCTTGGCTTCTCAAAGCTGACACTGTACGACACGGAGGACCACCAAGTAGAGCTCGCAGTTTGCCAGATGCCGCAATCGTCAGCAAGAACCCATACACATGCTTGTCCAGCAAATTGGCATGGCGCCCACCCTGAAGATCGACGCAAAGAACTTCGGTGTTGGCTGTGCTCAGCTGTCGCTCCCAGTACTGTGGATTGTCACCTGAGAAAACATGTAGCACCACATGCTTTGCTTTTTGAAGCCTTCTTCGCTTGTGCCTGTTCCATGGCAGCATGCTTCCAAACATCTCAGACTTCACAGCCTCTAAACGTGGCACCAACTTCATCATGATCTCCTCAGGGACGCCTGGAAACAGCTGTTGAAGCTTCACCGTCATGGCCAACTCCAAGTCCAACTTCATAGGATTCAGATCTTCAGGATTTTTGATGAAAGTTTTTACCATGGCCATTTTTCGTTGTTGATGTACTTGAAAAAGTTCCAGCCACTCCAAGAC
Organism: Cladocopium goreaui; assembly: GCA_947184155.2. Classification (NCBI taxonomy): domain Eukaryota; class Dinophyceae; order Suessiales; family Symbiodiniaceae; genus Cladocopium; species Cladocopium goreaui. The sequence goes on from CAMXCT020002186.1 coordinate 8,360, forward strand.
ACGCTGTCCATCAGCCAATGAGATCATTGGACATCCATGCTGAACCAGCACCTCGATCTCACGGCCTTCGTCATCTCGTAGTTGACATTGATTGCCAGACCACTGCATGGTGAAGTCCAGATCAGCTAGACCACCCATTGGCACAATCCATGCCTGCACAGCTCCAGGTTCTGACAAGAGGATCCTGGTACCTGGCTTGAGGCAGAATCTGTTGGTTGATCCCTCAGCCAGCATCACAGTAGTTGGTTGTCCATTGCCCCATTCACCATCGTCTCTGGCCGGCCTCAAAGCATGAGTTGCACCAGAGTCCACCAAAACTAGATCTTGTCGTCCACGATCCAGCTCACTAATCCGCATCACGTTGAGCTTCGGCGGGATACGAAGAGTCTTTAACAGCTGTGTCGCTTCATGAAGAAGCTCAGCCGTTTTTCCATTCTGCCCTGCTTGTTCACCTCCCGTTCCTCCGTCTCCAAGGCTCTTTGTGATGTCATCACCTTCACTTCCAGGATTACCAGACTTCAACTCTCCTGGTGATGCCGTCGTAGATGTTGTGGATGTAGCGGCATTCGACATCTCGTTCACCTTGGGCTTGATAGGAGTCACAGGTGGTGATGGTTTTGAAGTTGGTGTGGCAGGTGTTGCACTTGAAGAAGATGCCAATCCTCCCCCCAAAACCTTGGTTTCGTCCTTGGGCCTTGATCCACCTCCTTTCACCGGGCAATCCTGCTTTCTGTGGGCCTTTGAGCCGCAGTTCCAACACCTTGCATTTTTGTCGGTGATGCCCTCCCAGCTGTGCTGCCATTTGCATTGTTTCCCGGCACGACAGCCGGTGTCGGTTTTGAACCACCGACAAGGGGCGTCTATTGCTCCACCACGGCCTTTTCCATTGGATCCCACCTCCATTGGAGCCTTTTTGCCAACTGCATTGTCGCCAGTTTCCATGACCTTCAGCTTCAGCGGCACTGCATCGGTAGTTGACGTTGCAGAAGAGCTCATCAAAACCAAGGTCTCCGCTTCTGCCAGCAAACACTGACTGAAGTCCCAGATGGTGGCAGCTTGGGGCATCTCATCCACTTGCAAAGCCGCACGACTCTGAGCCAACCTGAACGATGCCTGGCTGTTCTCTTTCGCCACCGCCTGCACTCCAGTTTCCAATGCCCTGATCAGCAACGTGCCGTCTGGCAGGCTGGCACCCACCTCACGGGCCCTTCCAAAGTGCCTCCGCCAACTCCTCAAAGCTGCTGCCAACTCGGCCATGGATTGCGTCTTGGGGAGCTGGGTCAACTCCTTCAGGATCAAAGATTTCTCCCCCGGACCTCCAGGCTGATACCGGACAAAAAGGCGGTAAAGGATGGCCGTACTTGTCAACTGCCTGTCCGTCACCAACATCTGCTGCATCTCCTGGGAGACTGCCTTGAGAAGCAGATGCACTCCTCTTTGTTCTGTCCTGTTGTAGATCTTGTCGTTGAGCTCCTCCGGCATCCTGGGGTCCAATTGCACCCGTTGGAGAGGCGTTGCCTGTTTCCAGTCTTGGTAATGGATCTGGGCCTGTCTCACCGTCAAGTCCCACCACCTGCTAGCCATGCTTGAAAGGTCTCGCATGACCGGCCCACATAGATGGATCCAATCCCCAAACTGCAAAGGGCTCGCCGAGCTTGGAAGTTCAGGTAAGTCAGCTTTTGACCCGCTGACGCCTCCCCCACTTTCCCATGAGGTTGGGATGGGGTCCAATCCACCTCCAGAACCTCCTCCGCCACCATGCCGAAGATCTCCACTGAAGCGTCCATCAAGGCCAGCATGTAGGTGCGATGCTCCCACAGCCCGATCACCAGGATAAAGACCACCATCGCCCTGCTGAGCCCGAGCTTGTAGAGGATCTGCACCGCTGCTGCTATGCAAAGCCCGACCTTGAAGTGCAAGATCACCACATCCGCCACGCAAGTGACCTTGACATTCTGGATAGTTGCCACTGCTCAAAGTGCTAGCCCGAGCTTGTTCGCGATCAGCACCACTTCCCGCAAGCAAGTGACCTTGATGGTCTCCCTGACGCACCATGCAAGCTGCTTCAGCCCGATCTTGAAGGCGAACATCGGAAGCGCTAATGCTAGCCCGATCGCACTCTCGAAGCTGCGAATACCCCGCCCGTGCAGATCCATCTACAGTTGCAGCGGCAGCAGAGAGGTCATGACCGGATCTTTGAAACCCTTGGGACTAATATTCACTGGACTTCAGGGGATTTCCATCAGTCAATTTTGCTAGGGAATTCCGCAGTGATGCAACTTCCTTCTCTAACCAGAAAGTTCTGGCCTCATTCGGTGTGAACTCCTTTTGGGGTTCCCATGAAACATCTCTCTTCAAAACTTTTGATGTCACTTCAACCTTTTCATAGCCGTCCAAAAACTTCTTCATGTGATCATCACCATCTTGTGCAACAGAAGGAGGAAAAGGTGGAACAACTGGTGGTTCATGTTGAGGTGGAGGACATGGCTCACCCGTGCTTGGCGGAGTCCCATCTGGCACCCGTGTTCCATTTGGAGTATACCGGGTATCCTGTTTACCAGTACCAGCTTTACAGTTTGAACTCCTTGGGGTGTGATAGCCCTGCTTTGCATCATCCACCTTTGAGGAAACCCTTCCAGCATTCGATCCATCTCCCTGAACTTCTGACCATGAAGATACGGACACCTGGCTATGCCCCACACTGGACTGCTGCTTCAATTGGCGCAGTTCCTCTAATTCCGCCAACAACTTGGCATTCTGATCCCGTAGATGGTCAACTAGCTCCCTTTCCAAAGAACGCTGCAATTCATCAACAGGTTTCTGTACTTGAGAACCGGACCCATGATCTACGTGCCGATCATTTTGCAAAACATTGACATCACCATGCTTTTTCTCTCCAGATTCATCCGGCATACGGCCCTCTGTTTTGCCACCACCACGCTGACTTTGCATTCCAAGTTCCAGATTCGCCGCAGCTAGCACCCGCTGCGTCGCCTTTCGACTCGGTGGTGTGACAAAAGTCCCCCCAGAGCTCCGTGCAGCCATAGCCGACCCCGACGAAACACCTCGTCCTTTACCAATCGCACCTTCACTCTGGATTGGTTGTTGGTCTTCAGGCGACACTGCAGTCACTGGCAGAGAATTGGGTCTAGCATAATCCAGTTTCATCTCATCCTTAATCTTTCGGGAGTAAAAAGGATTGATGTTGCCCATCCCCTCAAAGTCCACCCCTTCTGGGGGAGCAGATTGAGAACGTTCCATGGCCCCACAGATGAAACTGAACGGATGAACCCTTATGACGTTGGGCTCATAACCCTTGAAAGGGTTCGGACGGTTTTCACCACTCTTGAGATAAAAATGCCTCAGAAAGTCAGTTGATTCCACGGAACTGTAAATCAGTTTTTTTTTGTTGGTAAAATCTTAATTTGTGTTGGTAAACCCACAAACATGTTGGCAACATCTTGATTTCTTGCCAGTAGAATCCTAAGTTTTGCTGGTTCAGTTTCACCAACTGACAGTCAGAGCTGTTGTTTGGTGGCTCTTCCGGCGCCACCGTCGCAAGCATCGCACGCTGGCGCACAGTGAGCATCGGTCATGTCAGCACTGCATGCAACGAGTGAGCCCACGGTTTAGGACGTCCAAAAGCTTGGCAACCTATCTTAGACAGATGATTAAAGACCTTGATTGAAATTAAACACCATGGTTAATATATAATGATTATATAATGGTCAAAAACCGTGGTTATTAATGGTTATAATGGTTACTAATGGTTAAAAACCATTAAAGGTCAATAATGATCAAACATAGTGATTTGTGTTTTTTTTGTGGCTATTATCTTCCAGCGTCATCAGCCCGTGGCTGCCGTGGCTGTCTGGGAAATCCCCGAACTATATAGTCATGGGCATATATATATATGGGAAAAGCATCGAGCTAAATGGTGGATATACAGTTTGGGGATCTATTGAACCAGGATAGTCACGATATCATGAGATTTTTTTGGCATTTTTTTGGTTCTACAGTAATCTAAATATGTGAATGATCATAGAAAAGATCAGAAATCATGCAAAAAGTAGATAATTATATAATAATTAAATGTATGTTGATCACAGATCATGCTTCTAAACGATAGAAGTCGCATTTTCGACCGTGGGCTGCGAGCTTCCGACTTTTCTGCAGTGAGACAGCCGAAATCTTCGTCGCGAGAGGACGTTCGCGGCACCTTCCAGCCTGCCAGGGGCAAAAAAAGTTGGGACAGCAAGTCAAGGATCGACCCTGAAGTTAGTCACTTTGAAATGTATAGGTAGTTGGATCGTGGTCCATCCATGAACGGTCAATGGTACTCGCAGCTGGATTAATGTCAACCCCGGATTAATAAACCATGGTTTATTAATTAGGGGGGTATTCCCCCAATAGTCATGATTTGATACTTAAATGGTACCTTCCCAATTAAACAGCCTAGGGGTTTATTAATCCAGGATTGACATTATAGATGATTATAACCATCGTAAAAAGAACAGAAAAGAACCCACAAACCTATATCTTCTGGTAATTTCACACAGCTATTGAACATGGCCATAATATTAGTAGATTTGCCAACTCAAAATGGTGATTTTTGATAGCAAACTGTTAGCTTCCCCCGGGGTCAGTGGGTTACATTCGTCAGTTGCTGCTGGAGAGTGTCGTTTCTTCTCCTCTTCGATGTTCGACACAAGAGCGACATGACCAACAATCGTCAAATTACATACACATATAACTACATATATATATATATATATATCTACATATATAATATAACTAAAAGGTCTAATGGATGAGAGGCACTTTAAAAAAGCCTCAAACCTTGACGAGTCTTAAATTCTTTTACCTGCTGATGTGGTTCGACCGGCGATTTCAGCCACGATCAGCGAACGAAATTTTTCATGGCCATCGATCATAGTTGGACCCCTTTTACCCTAGACGGCCGTGGCAAAAACATCACCTTTTTACCTTTTAAGGGGGGTTCCAGGGGGGTTCCAGGGGGCAATAGCGTCTTGTCTTTGTGGAATTTCATTTCTGTGCTTTCATCTGCGGAATGCGCATACATGGGCATTCCGCAACTAGTTTTTTCTGCTGCTACGTTGCAATTTGGTTGCTGTTAGCTTACTTGCTCTTTCTGCTGCTACGTTGCAACAGGGTTGCTAAAGTCTTTAAAAAAGACAATGGACTCTCAGTGGACTAAAGAAAACAACAGTGGACTAATCTCCCCGAAGTACGGGTAACGCAGTGAACTAAAGTCTTGGAAAAGAAAGGAAAGAGACACAATCGAGAATCACACCAACCAGGTGGCAGATAGGCTGTGGCTTGGATTTGAAAGAAAGTATCCCAGCCTCCTTCCCACGTCGCTTGGGCAAAGGTCGTGATTGTAAGGAACATCTTGATATATAAAACATGTGATGATGTATCAATGGCGTTTGGCCAAAGGATACACAAATCCTGCAAAGGTTCTGGCGAACATCGTCATTGCGCAGCTCGTGCGCGATGATGAAGGAAATGCAGAGCAAGAAGAGGTATAAGTTAGATCCACTATTATATTATATTATATTATATTGTATTATATTATATTATATTATATTAATTATACCGTGATCTTCAAATAACCCAAATCATGAAACAAAATCAGTAATTTGGGGAGATGTTCAAACGTTAAATCTCAGGACCGGAAAGAAAAAATCATGAAACACTGCAGTAAAACAACAGTTTTGATCCTGAAGATGGCCTGAAAAACACGGCCGTCTGGGGGTCGGGCACCATGTAGTTATCAAATAGTTCAATCAACCATCATCTGTTTCCAGTGGTGGCTAGTAATGTTGGTTCCTGATTAGTGTGAGGCCCCCCCCTCCCCTCCCCCCCTCAACAATAGCTGGTCCCTCTTTAAAGTGGAGCGCCAAACATTTTCTTCCCAGGAAAAACAAATCCGCACTTAAGTAAGGATTTCAATTGGCTACAATTGAAATCAAATTAAAACTTTTTTTTTGCCGATGTACTTGTAGTACTTGTAGTACTTGCAGTACTTGTAGTACTTGTAGTATTTGTAGTACTTGTAGTACTTGTAGTACTTGTAGTACTTGTAGTACTTGTAGTACTTGTAGTACTTGTTGTACCTGTAGTAGTTGTAGTATTTAAAGTAGCTGTAGTAGTTGTGGTATGTGTAGTACTTGTAGCAGTTACTTGTAATTAGTATCTGTTGTATGTTTAGTACTTGTAGTGTTTATAGTATTTGTAGTACTTTAGTGTATTTTATTGAAATGCCAAAAAAATGAATTTGGCAATTGCTTTTGGAAAATGCTTGCTTCTCTTCTGGGTTTCCAGGAGCTGCTCTGGCACAGCTTGCTGCAATAGTGAACCCAGCAAACAAACCTACTAAAGTGAAATGGAGCCTCTCCTGGTCCAGGGCCTTGGAAACTTGTGGAACAGCTTTTCTTAAAAAAGGGTTTAATAAGGGATTGGCTCCTTTGGGAAAGGCTTGGCATTTGAATTTGGCAATTGCTTTTGGAAAAAAAGTCTGCCTCTCAGCAATTAGAGGTTGTTTTTTTTCCAAAAAAAAGGGTCTCCCAAACTTTCTTGCCACAAAAGTGAACCCTCCAAACAATACATGGGTTTCAGAATAATTTGGAGAAATTTTGCCACAATACCGAACCCTAGCCACTAATCAGCATCCAACATTACATTTTTTTCTACATAGTTCAATCAACATCATTGAACCATCTGACCTGTTCGATATACCACCCATAAGCCCAACAGAGGGTGGCTTTAACTCATTATAGGTAAATGATAGCCACAACGGGGGTAAATGGGTCCTTTTACCTCTATATTTCCTCCATTTACCTCCCAAACATACCTGGAGTGTTTCGGAGCAACCCTGGCAATTGTAGTTAGCAACTTCGCGACCTGGAGGTAAATTACCAACCACCACTAACCACTAAGGGGTTTACTAACAATAACCACTAACTAACCACTACTACCCCCCCTGCGTCGCGCTGCATCCATGGCGTCATGGAGTCCACGTTCCTCCGCGGAACAGGGCGAAAACCCTGGCGACATCAGATCGAGGTTAGGCTGAGAAAGGGGTGTTCAGGTGGGGTTGGAACCAGCCAAAAGGTGGAGATCTTACAAGTAAAAATGATGAAACATGCGGATTTAGCAGGATTTCACCCAGAAACATGTGATTTTCAATAGATTTTTACCAAGAGAAAATATATAGATGTTACCAAGAGGTTTTTTTAAATGGACTTTATTAGCAACAAACACGGATTGAAACATTGTGGAGATCTCACCAACAGCCGACAATAAAACAAGGCATTGTACCAAACAGCAAAAAGGATAGACGAGAGCAACCAACAGTCTTTTTGGGATTTGGCCACGAGGCAATGATTCAACACCAGAATGATGACGTTGCCAACATAGAATGTGGCAAAATCATCGTGGGGATTCCACTTTTGGGAGTCCGAGAAGTCTTGCCGATGGATATCACCAGTGACATTCCAGTGTTTGATCCCATGATATCACCATCAGATCACCATATTTCATCACCATTTCTGTTGGGTGAATCACCATGAAAAATCGCCATTTTGGTTGACTTTTCCATGATATCCAACAGTTTTCTATTCCTGACGCGAGGCAAATCCAAGCCGAAGGTCTTTGAAAAGTCAGAAACCATGGGCCAGGGGTTGGACCTTGAGCAAAATTACCCTCTGGTAAACTAACAGCTATGGAAAATTACATGTTTTTTGCGCCAGTAAATCTGTTTATAACTGGCCAATAATAAATGTAAGTATTCATATATATATATATATTATTTGCAATATAGTTAATAATTATCATAAACCATACGTCTTGGAGTTATATTCACCGACTTAGCTATCTAGGAATCTAGGCGCGGCAGGCCGTGGACTGCATCTTGCACGCTCTCAGCGTCGATGGGCGAAGAAACCTCCTGGTGCAGCATGCCACAGGCAGCGGATCACTTGGTTAATCAGAAAACGGTTGGATACAATGGACATCCAACAAAAAAATGATTTTATGGTGATTTAATGGTGCTTTAACCAACAAAAATGGTGATTTAATGGTGATTTGACCAAAACCAATGGTGATTAAATGGTGATTTGATGGGGATATAATGGGGATATAATGGGAAAATGGGGATGGGCCAATTTGCCTATGAAATACCAGGGGGAATACACATCCATATCATCCATCAAGCAGCTATTTAGGGTACCTGCGGTCCCAGGGTTTTGACTCGCCAAATCGTTTGTTTCGTTGCCATGGAAACCTTCCCTGGAGGATCATAAAAATATACCCTCTGGTAAACTAACATAGCTGTGGAAAATTGCCATTTATAGTTGAATTATCCATTAAACATGGTGATTTTCCAGTTCGCTATGTAACAAATGACCAGAGGGTACTATGATCACCATCTTCTCTTCAGGTAAATCAACTACAGTATTTCTATGGTCCATTTTCAATAGCTATGTAATAAATTACCAGAGGGTACATCTAGCCTCCGGTGTCATCAAACATGGCAACTGGAAATCCCCAAAGTAGCTGGGAAAATCATCGCAGCTGTGGGGTTTTGGGTGGGATTTTTGGAGCACGCCATGGCCATTGGAGATCCAGCTGGACCGAAAAGCCAATGGCAACGATTCCAAAAGACAGCCTGAAAAACGTCCTTAAAGTTAACACAAATGGGATTTTGTACACCAAGTCCTCAGGATCTATTTATATTTTGATCTCGTTTTTTCTTGGGGATCTGATAGCCCTGCAGGCAGCGGCAAGTCGGCCACCATGGCCCTCTTAGTCCACCAATTGGCGGAGCAGGTGGGGATGACAGCACTGCTGTGATTCATGGTGATTCAATGGAATTTCACCCGCAAAAATGGCGATTTCATGGTGATTTAACCAAAACCAATGGTGATTAAATGGTGATTTGATGGGGATATAATGGGGATATAATGGGAAAATGGGGATGGGCAGACATTGATGTAAAATACATATACCTACAACGGGGATATCATGGGAATAGCCTTTGTGAATAAAACCATGGCGAGCTGCGAAAGCCAAATCCCCTAAAGAGGTTTAAAGCCGGGAAGAGCATTCATCGATGGAGAAATTTCCAGCAAGTCATGTTGGAGCAAACCGGAAGTATTTAGAATCCATTATATACGTAGAATGAATAGAAACCAAAGATTTATTCCATACCAGGCTGGAATACTAGCTTTGGAACTCAACATGGATCCAGTTGATATAGCTATCATCCCTTTCGCCTCAGTGACATCCATTGATTGTATGTCAGTGGTAAAACACATTTAATTAAGGCAATAATCAACTCAAATTCAGCAAAACATCTAATATTTGTCTTGGAACTGGCAAGAATCGTGGGATTCCAGGGATGACATGGCAGCTTCAAAAAATGGGGAATTCCAAGCCTTGGACCATGGACCGGAGTTTCTGTCTGCTGGAGGTTTCTACTGGACCTAGGGTTTTTCACCCGTGAATGGTAGGTGATGAGGCAAAATGATGACCGATCTCCAGACGTGGCTGCTACAGTCAGGAATGTACCAAACAAATTTTCGAGCAAAGAAGTGGTCAGCAAGCAACGTTTTACAGCTGACAGCCAAACTGAAGGAAGTGCTTGCCTTTGCCTATGCTTTAAGTTGTAAGGTGAAGATGAGTTGTTGACACCAGCCTTCTGCCAAAACATATCAAGCAGATGTCCGGAGTCCTCCACCATCATTTTGCTCGGTGCCCACAAAACCATGCAAAACCCACATTTTGCTCACAAGTTTCTCAGTTTTTTTTTTCAATTTCCAAAGTTTTCGCCACCTGCCAGGTCCATGATCCCACGAAAAAAGGCTTCACCTTGATCCTTCTTTTGAGCGATCGGCTCCAATTGGATCGGCAGTTGCTGGGCTCAACGGTTTCAATGGTGGATAGAGAGGCCTAGAAGAACAGTCTGGTTGGGAACATAAGGATGAACCATGTTTTTTTTTTGTAGCCTATTTCAGACAACCCCCCATGTATTTCTGAGGTTCCATAAATATTTCTGAATCTTTGAAAGATTGTTGCATGTAAGTGCGGTATCTCCCTCAATACATGACAGGTATGAGACGGTATGAGGGTTAACACGCAGTTCCCCTAAATTCACCGAGGTATTTTCGATGATTTTCCCTTAAATCCATCCATTTAAATCCTTAAAATCCCGACAGGATGGTGCCCCCAGTTAGAAGTTCGTTTATAAAACATTACAAATCCCGAGTTATATCTACCACAAACATCCACAAACCATATAGAATTCAGCCGCTTTTTTCAGGCGTTTCTGAACGCGAGCTCGGCCCTGCAGGTTGGGTGACACTTTGGAGACCTTCCTCTCCCGCTGCCACGGCAGCTCCCGTCTACGGCGCTGCGAGACACGCACAGGGCAGCTGATGAAGGTGTTGAGCTCCTTGGGGCGACTTGGAGACGTTGGGTGCATAGCCCAGCTGGTTTAACTGGGAGAAATGGTGGGTTCTAGCTGGGAACAATGGTGGTTTCACCATGAAATATGGCGATTGAACCATGAAGAATTAGGGCTTTACTAGGGTATATATGTTCCGACCAACCAGAAAAATCGGGAATTTCGTGGGATTTCACCAGGAAATTTTGGGGGCATAACACCAACCAATATGGGGATATCATAGGGATATCAGCAAGTATATGACATTTTTAGGTTCATAACTGGGATGCATTGAAGATGATAACATGGTGCATTCTGCCGAACCACTTAATATTCTGGTTAATCCATTAGACATAGTATGACATAATTAGGGAATCATGGAATCTATGAGGAATTGTTTGTCTGATTTTTGTTGGGAGACCTTAAGCAGGTTCAAGATTCCCCTTTTTATAATCGGGGATATTCCAGAGAAATTTCTGGATAGCCGACCAACCAGTGGATCCAGTGGTCAACATCAACGTTGATGGCCCAGAGGGGAATCATCCCACGATTTCAAGGTGGCCCCCCCTAGATAGGTAAGTTGGTTTATAGTTCGCTTAACTATGCCTAGGATGGTAGATATATTTGCGGATGGGTTGTATAACTTTTTTTTGGTGGGCCACCACCTGGTTCAGGCGTGGGAATTGTAGTAATCTTCCGGATGAATAAGTGGGGCGATCGGAATTCCCTCCTGAAAAGTCACATTTTTCTGGTAGCAAGTGTCTTCATTGCTTTCCATGCCTAGTTTTCCAGGGTGTGCCAACAGAAGTGCCCCGGTTCATCCCGGGTGGATTGTGAAGAATCCAATGTGGGTTCAGAAAATCCTCCAGAGCGCCTCAATAAGTCCCGCATTCGGGTCGATATGTGACATTGTAGAGAGTTGGATTCTACCACCATATTCAGGGATGGTCATCAATCCGGTAATCGGCGTCAATATACCCATTACCGGTAATCAAACTTGGCCAAGTCGGACAGTTCCCCATTTATAGATGATTTTCCAACCAAAAAACTAGCCAAGTTTTTCAGCAGAGGGTAATGGTAATGCAAAATTGCCTTGGTGATGGAATCCATGGCCCTGATCCCCTTTTTTTGCCACCAAGATCCACCAAGTAATGGGTCGGTTTTTCTTCCCCATGTCTTGGTGGCACGATGTGGAACGACTGGCCCCAGGCAGTTGGTGGAACGCAGTGCCAAAGCCCTGGTGGTCGTGACGACCAAGCAGAAGTTGGATCGCGTTCTCTCGGACCCTCGGCAGATGGTCCATGGACACCACGAAGGATCGGTGATGAACAACTGACCTGGTTGGTGGTGACTGGAACATGACTGGATTATGACTTTCCATTCAGTTGGGAATGGAATGTCATCATCCCAACTGACTAATTATATAATATTCTTCAGAGGGGTAGGTCAACCACCAACCAGGAACCTATATACGGGGAAACAATGGGCATTTTCATGAGGAGATAATAGGAGAACATGGGATTTGCTCTAGTAAAACAAGGTACAGACACACGCCACCCCCAAAAGCCTTGCCAGAAATGGGTGGGATTGAAATCTTTGTGGCACAGGTTTATATACCATGTCTTGCAATACCAACACTCAGACCTGAAACATTCTTGATTCAGGCATGATTATAGAATTATAGATATACTGTACAGGAAGCAGCTTGGACTTTTGTTGGCAAGTATCACGAGACAGTTCTGTACATTCCAAGTTTCAACTCTTCTCATTGAGAATGCACCTCAACACCTCAACACTCCGCAGCATTGATTTTCAAGACCAGTTCGGCGCCAGATTCTTTTTTTGGGGGCCAACTCCATTTGTATCTACTTTTTCGATGGCTTCCATGCTCCTTCACTTAGAATTCCTCTCCGGAAGGATCTTGGAAATTCAGGTGATGTCAAGCTGCACGGTGAATGACTTGCGCTTCCGCTGTCAGGATCTTGACTTGATTTCACTGAGTCAACAGCCTGGACACCTCACACTGGAAGAGGTGGGAATCAAGGATCATGACAGGCTGCCAGTGGCCAGACGTAGGATGCCTGAAGCGATCATTGCTTCCACCCTGGATTCCTTTGCCCTGGTCCGAGCAGATGGTTCGGTGGTGACCTGGGGCTGTCCTGAACATGGGGGGCGCAGTTGGCATGTGCAGGATCAGCTCTTTGATGTGGTTCAACTTGTTGCTTCGGATTCAGCATTCGCAGCTTTGAGGGCAGATGGACAGGTGGTTGCATGGGGGAATCATGGATATGGTGGTGACAGCCGTCACGTTCAGCAACAGCTGGTGGATGTGACACAGCTTGCTGCGACTCAAGGGGCATTTGCTGCGGTTCTCGCCAATGGGCGGGTGGTAACTTGGGGTAATGCCAGTCGAGGTGGAAACAGCAAGCGGGTTCAGTCGCATCTGCTGGGGGTGCAGAGCGTAACGGCTTCAAAGAAGGCATTTGCTGCGCTCAGAGCAGACGGACATGTTGTGTCATGGGGCCGAGAGACCTATGGAGGTGACTGCAGGCAGATTCAGGAACAATTGCAGGATGTGCAAAGCATTGTTGCAACTGAAGGGGCTTTCGCTGCTATCACATCTGAGGGCAGAGTGGTTACATGGGGTGATGTGACTCGAGGTGCTGACAGTCGTGCTGTACAGACTCAACTTGTGCATGTCAAGTCCATCGCAGCATCCAGAGCTGCTTTTGCCGCTGTTTTGGCCAACGGAAAGGTGGTGACATGGGGTCCCAGCCACTCGGCTGGTGACAGCAGCAATGTTCAAGACAGGCTCGTTGATGTAAAGCATGTCATCGGCTCCCTGGCCGCTTTCGCAGCGCTCAAAGCCGATGGGACAGTCGCTACTTGGGGTGATCCTGCTTATGGTGGGGCGAGCCAACACGTTCAGTCCGAATTGGTGGATGTTCAAAGCGTTGCTGCGTCTGATGGCGCTTTCGCTGCTCTTACGTCCGGCGGAAGAGTAGTGACCTGGGGTCATCCCTTGCGCGGTGGTGACAGCAGTTTGGTGCAAGGTGAATTGGGGTATGTCCTTCATCTTTTTGCTTCCAAAGTTGCCTTTGCTGCGTATCGTGCAGACAGGGAAATTGTTACCTGGACGAGGGAAGGACACAACCGGCAAATTCTCACAGACGGGCGCGGCGTGACTTACCTCTCGCCTGTCCTACGGTAGCAGTGGGAAAACCACTCAAGCATTTTGCTGTAGACTCAAGACCTCCAATAGATCAATAGGGAAAACCGCGGCATGCCTTGTATTTGAAGTGAGACTAGCAGTGTAGCCGGTTTGATGCCTCAGGGGTGATGTTACATGACTAGTTGGTATATTTCTGGAGTGGACAGCCTGGTGCATCACCATGCTGTGGCAAGAGTTGGAGGTAGGGCCGATGCTGAAATGGACAGAAGCACAGCCCTCCGTCACCAATTGGGAAATATCCTGATCTGCTGATGTAGTGGCCTCAAGTGGTATGGTGGTACCAAACACCACTACCAGGCGGTAGCGGCGCTAGGTTTCAACTATCATCATTGATCAACATTATCATTCATGCTTCCGCGGAAGATCATGATGGACTCATGGACAGTTTCTTTTTCTAAGTGACCTGTGATGATCGCAGCGTCCCTAGTTCTGACATAGCTCTGCAGCTGGTGCAGTGAAAAGATCGCAGGGCAACTTGAGAGAGGTATATAATTACGTTTGCAGTGAGAGCTTTACAAGAAGGACTTCTCTTGATAGTGTGAGCTTTGTTACCAGAAAAAAAAACACGCACCCTGGTAAACCAAGCACCCATAGTTCTTTGGTTGTTGTTCCCATCTATATACTGTTTTTTTCGTCAATTCAAAGCAACATTCTTTCTGGAACCGGCCAAAGACAGCTAATGATTATAGGGGAAGATTCACCAGTTTCAGTTTCCCTCAAAATCTTTGATGAGAAACCCTATGGTCTCCTCCATTTATTTTTACATTTTCGCTATGTTCGCGATAGCTTCGACCAATCCACTAATCCAAGCAATCTTTGATTCCCAACAAACTAATTGACTTTCATATTTTGCAGAGGGGTAGGTCAACCACCAACAAACTACGATATTTCAATGAACTCTTCAGCCGAATATCGATGATTTCATAAACCGCCATCGACTTCAGCTGTTTGTTTTCCCCAAACATCATCCATTTCCAGCACCCATCGGCTTTCCAAGCGCATGGCCTTCCTAGGATGGCAAGAACTCCCTGGATCTGTCGCCCATTTTCGCCTGTGGCCGCGTGGCCGTGATCTGCGAAGAGTGTCATCGGGCGCACTTCGAGGGGGGCAAAACGGCGGAGGCCGTGCGGATGCTGTGGCTTGGTTGGGAGAGAAAAGTGGGGCTACTGGCAGATTCAACCATGAACATTGGGATAAGTCTAAAAAGCTAGAAAAGATTAGAAACGTGTTTCCAGGAGGTTACAGAGTTTTAGATGATATTTAATACATGTTAATAATTTGTTATACCTATTTTCAAGCTGCCCAATTTCCTATCTGTTTTGGGGGTGCTGCAATGGGGTATGATATACAACCATACATAAGAACATGGTACTATATGGCATATGGGACTGTTATGAGGGGATGTGCTACTTGGTGTAGACGTTACAAACTTTGGGACATAGATTTTAAGTGAGCACAAGGTGGCCCCTCATAGCTAGCTACGTTACGTTGGTACATAACTCCAACAAATAGGGTTTATGGTACTCGTAGATCTATCTATTGTCAACAGTTACTGGGTTTATGAGGATATCATGGGAAATAACCAAACAACAGTATGATATTTGTAGGGGTTTAAGAAACAGGTTAAATAATAGGTTAACCATCAACATATCAACATGGGAATATACAACCAGTGTTTCTTAGAAGAGTATCTAAGAATGGCGACCATAGAAAAGCAACAAAACGCTGATTGAGATGCATTACCCAACAGTGACTAGTGATGTATATATATATACTGTATATATATATATATATGATTAGATAAATTCTGATACAGCCATCAATATTTTGCTTGAGAGGAGGGTAATGGACGCCCCAAACCACAGGTACGACCACAGGCTAACATTACTTAAGCAGCAATCATCACTAGATAATGGGGGTTGACCGAGCCGTGGGGTACCTCCGGACCTAGTCAGGCCAAGATATCTACCCTCTGGTTATGTCTATACATAGCTATTGAAAATGGCCCAGTCGAAATAGTGGATTTTCCCAGCTACAAAATGGTGATTTTCAATAGCTATGTGAAATTACCAGAGGGTAAGTCATTCTTTCTGGATTTAAGTGTCTATTGATCAAAAGTTAAGTTCCTCTTAAGATTGATTTCTTCAGATTTGTTTTGTGACATCCTAGTAACACTCAACCCTCCTTTGTTTTGAGGTTTGGCGGTGGACGCTCGACCCAACCAGAAGATTTGGCATCTTGGTTGTCAAAGTCGGGCCACTGTGCCACTCCCGGGGGGGGGGGTTCCCCTTGCGAATGATCAATTCGCCTCATGAAGTCCTGTTCTCAGCTTCATGGAGGTTTTATTTGCATATGATCCAGTGAGAATCCAACTGACACTTGTGGTGGTCATTCCACCACTATAGATTCGGGATAAGCTCATAGGTTTTTCCGGGCTTCTTTTTTGGGCAAAGTACACGTACCATGGTGCATGTCGGATAGTGAAAACAAGATGCAAAGATTACATGACTAACGCTTACCCACTTGCTGTATCCGAAGAAAAGCTCAACCACATCTCAATGAGAAGAGCTATCACCCTGCAGGAATCAAACCTGACAAACGGAGTACATCACCCCATGTTTTTTTGTTTTTGCAGAGGGTACCAATCACAAAGATGACTTTCTGTTGCGCTCTACCTCCTTTCTGTACCATGCCGATTGGCTTGGCGGTGAATATTGAGCAATGTGCCCCAAATTACTGAAACAGGCGCAGATTGGAATCACTGCCTGGTGACATTGGTGTGAAACCATCCAGGATAAAACAACGCGGCATATTCCAAAATTTCGGGCTGACCAGGACGGGTTGCATGCCAGATGTCTGGCCCTACAGCCATGTCGGGCTGTCCATTTCCAGCATTTACAATTAACACATCTTTCCTCGAAGTCCTTGTTGGAGGTATGTATTTTAAACAATAATGAGTGGTTGGGCACAATATTTTGTCACAGATGGTATTGATATATATATATATATCTATATGTATTGATGCTTTTAAACACGTGAAAAAAAATAAAAAAGAGGCATGAGTTATTGACACTTATTGATGCTTTAATAAAAGGCTTCTGTAACTTTCTCACGGCCCTTCCAGGCTGGCGGATGTCCTCGTTGGATGATCCCAACAGGGTCATCCAATACTCAAACAATCTGGTTGGTGGTTTTACCCTCTGGTAAACATACAAGCATAGCTATTGACAATGACCATAGAAATAGTGGATTATCCCACAAAAATGGTGATTTTCCATAATTATGTAAGAAATTACCAGAGGGTAAATATTTTGGATTTTCACCATTTTAGCCTAGCCTAGCAATAGGATGATGATTCCCATTGACAAGCAAATTTTTCGGAGGGGCTCAACCAATCAGTTTTCGAACTAGCAAACAGGTCATCCAGTCGTCTGTTCCACTAATCAATCGTCCAGTAATTGAACAGAGATCATCGAACTATGTCTTACCATGTCTCACCAGTCCTTCTCCTACTTTTAAAACCAGCTCAGCTATCATAACATCATATTTCCTGATCTCTTCCCCCTTACCCTATCAGAAAAAAACCATGATTCATCCCCCAATATGTTGGTTGATTTCCCCCAATGTTGGTTCCCCAGTTTTTTTGTGGTATTTTCAAGCCCAAAATTAGGATGATTCCACAAGTGTTGAGTGAAGTGAGTGATTCGAAGGCCCCAAAAACGCCCAGGTGTACATCGGCTTCACCGGAACCCCCAGCCCCAGCTGCTTGCGCCTCTTCAGGGCATCAGTGCATGGCTACCACCTGGGACAGGCTGAGAAGGAAGGAGTGCGGTGCCATTGGATCAACCGGTGCCATGGGATACAAAAAGAAGGGATGAGTTATGAGTTGGTGGATATGATGTTATTATGTGATATTATGTGTATATTATATGATTATACGTATATATAATTATATATATATTATATATATATAACATGAAAGAATGGTGGATTTATATGGATTTATATTTGGATTTATGTATATATTTGAATATTTGATAAGAGTCTCACCAGTATTTCATCAAGAAAAGGTGGGTTTATACATACAGTAACACCAACATACACCAACATAAATTGGTTTGAGCCAACAAAAGGGTGGATTTACACAAGACAAGATGGGATTTGATTGGGACTTGGAATGGGTCGAGTCATTTTGGGACCAATGGAAAACAAATGGCTGGTCAATAAAATCTTAACATATTTTGATGACTTATACCCACGCTGCGCGGAAAACAGGGTTTCAAACTGGTGAAATATTCATTGAGTTAAGTTTCTTGATTTTGTTTGCATCACCCACTTCAAGGTTTCAATCAGGTGAATACAAAATCAAACTTTCTACATCTAATTTTCTGGCGCCACACAAATTGGTAATCCCAGATTGAAGGATGCCGTTCAGAACTATAGAACTGGAAAGCCGACAGCCAACATGAACCCAGCTTACAAAGTCACGAAAGTGTGAGTCAATCCACAGGCGGATTGCAGCCCTGCCACCGGTTGAATCCTTTCTGTAGGAGTGGTCTTGGACGTCTTGACCAACTACGAAACCTGCCGACTTCAAAGCCTTTCAGAGAAGTGCCGCTACATCTTGGCGGATCTACAAAGGCTCCGGGGTCGTGACTGTCCGCTGGAACGGGCGGCTTGTCGCTCGTGCATCCCGGACGATCCGGGTGTTGGTGGGGGAAAATGTTACGAAACAAGAGGTAGGATCCTATTGTGGGGTCATGATATGATGCAAAGTTATATGCGGATGAAGATTCCAGGCGACTTTTGACTACCCCTTCACCCTCTATGAAACCATCTTGGCAGACATGTTTGATGTTGCAGTGCTGTTGCTTCCATCATCTTCCATCCATAGCAGGGTGGCACAAAGCTATGATGAAGCCTTTGCTACCGATATGAAGGCAGTTCTCGGGGGGTGGCAGGCAGGCTTCAAGCCATTTCTGTAGAGGAAAATCCGGGAAATCTGACTAGTGAACACTGAAAATTCATAATGAGGTTAAAACAATAATAAACATTTATATCACCTATCTATGGTGATGACTGGGGGATGGTTTTATGACATTGTTTTAGCCACCAAGATTTAAAGATGAGGTTTGGAGTTGAATATGGACCCAGTGGGTCACAAGCGTATTATAATCCGGCTTTTTGGATTCATGAGTTTGATTGATGGCTCACAGTTGGTACCCCAATTCCATCCTGTGGCCACTCAGCATTCTCCCTACATTTTGGTGGCGAAATCCACCATTGACAGACTGATCTCACATAGTTGGTTTTATAGTTCCATTATATAATTATATCTTCCAATATTCCCATGATAGTCCCACTATATTCCTTAATCCTTATATGTTTTTTGTTATTCGTATTATAATGATTATATTCACTCTATATTTCGATTATACATACATTCCGGTCGGTGGTTTGGATCATTTTTTTATTTCTCCATATATTGAGAATAATACTCCCAACTGACGAACTCATATTTTTCAGAGGGGTAGGTCAACCACCAACCAGCCATGATATTCCCATGAGAAAATTCCATTCCATCCCATGGCATGCCACCAGTTTTGCAAGGCCATGGTCGTGTGCCGCCGGCGCGTGGACGTGGTGTCCTACGTCCAGCAGCTGCGCAAGTTGGCCCAAAGCACGAACGGCTGGCTGCCGGGGCTCGGGTGGAAGCTCGGTAGAAACGGATGGGTAGGGTGCCGGCCCAGTGATGGTGGGGAGATAGTGGGGAGATCCACTTGAACCAAGCATTTTATGGGATGTGTATATATATATATAAATAATGGGATATTCTATGAGATAATATGATTGTGAGTTTCGCTCCACGCAACTTGTTCAGGTGCCAGCTTCACCTTCCTTTTGTATCGGCCCAATCCCAATTGATAGGGAGGGACCGGTTTTCACCTTGATGGCTATGCACTGGCGCATAAACAACTGCGCCGCGGCTTTGCACTTTCTACTTTGACCTGGTTCACTTCGAGCGGGACTCAGGCGAGGATCAACCTTTGTTTGCAACCATCCTCAAATTGGTAGGCGGAGCCCCGTGAAGGGGCCGCCGAAGATGTCTGGCTCTAAGCAGGAGACAGTCAGCCCTGACACTTTGAAGGACAACTACATCCCAATTTTCAGCAATCGACCAGCTGACTACAGGGAGTATCGAGCCCGTGTCTTGCTCTACAAGATGAAGATGAAGCTACAAAAGAAACCCAAGGAAGCAGTGATCAATCTGCTCACCTCCCTGACGGGAGCAGCCTGGAAGCTTGTTGAGCGTGATGCGGAGAAGTTGATTGAGTCTGAGAGTGGCTTTGATGATACCATCGCACTACTTGACAGGAGTTTCAAGTACAATGACCGCGTGGAGTGCCCGAAGGCCATTGACCGCTTCTTCTACCAGTTGACCCGAAGGCCAGAGCAAACCTTGATGTCCTTTGCCACGGAATTCCGTGACGCGAGACAGGAGATTGAGAAGCATGGCATTGTCATCCCAGAGGAGATCAGAGCGTACACACTTCTGAAGCGAGCCAATCTGACCCAGGAGCAGCGACAACTCGTGCTGACAAAGATTGGCGATAGCAGAATGACTGAGAACGCAGTTGAGGAAGCCCTCTACTACCTCCTCGGCCAAGACTACCGAGGAAGAACAACTTTTGACCAGCGTGGAAAAGGAACACACAGATCATCCCAATGGACAAGACGGCAGACTGCCTATGTCGCTGACGAAGACTTCGATGATGAGGCATACTATGAGACTGCCGATTTCTACGGCGATGATGCTGATGACACACAGTATGACGAGGTGTTTGAGTCCAACGACGTCCTTGAGTTTGAGGACGCCTATGAACATGAAGATGGCATGACGGCGGCCGAGGACTACTACCCAGACTATGATCTGCCAGAAAACAACGACCCTGAGGCCGAGGAAGCATATGCGACCTACTTGGACGCACGACGAAGATTTGCAGAAATCAAAGCCAATCGTGGCTTTTGGCCCGTGGTGGCTCTAGGTCCTGAGACAACCACCAGCTCATCCTCCCAGCAACGTCCTTTCCCTCCCAACAACAAGGGCGGCAAGAAGGGCAAGAACAAAGGAAAGGGCAAAGGAGGAGGAAAGAATGCATCACCACCACAGAAAGGCGATGCGAAGTCTCGAGGACGAGCAGCACTTGGTGGCGACAACAACGTAGTTTGTCTTCGTTGCAACCAACCTGGCCACTATGCAGCCGACTGCCCACAACGCGCAACTCGACCCAACAACTCAGGCAACAATTCACCAGCCAAAAAGACCAGAACCACCAGCCACTCTGCCTTCATGATCCATGACGACAGCACCAGCACCTACATCAACACTACCACACCTGACCTCCACTACTACGCGACTCAGGATGGAGGAGCAAGCACCATGGTAGCTGGCCACCACACCTTGATGGCCTACCTGCAACATGTTCACAACCTTGGTGTCCCAGTGGAGCATTTCAGGTTTCGAGCGGCCGACAAGCTCTTCCACTTTGGCGGCGACACCGAGATGCACTCAGCCTGGTCTGTGCACATGCCAACCTTCATCAACGGCATAGCTGGGCGAATCCAATGCTTCATCGTGGAGGGCGCCACACCACTTCTGGTCGGCAGACCAATTTTGAAAGCTCTCCAGCTCAAGGTCGACTACACGACTGACACCTATTCCACAGATGGCATAAACTGGCAAAAGATACCACTTGGCAAGCGACAGGAGCACCTACTACAACTTGACGACCTACAGACAACAGAACCTTCCACCACTGACTACCATTACGACCTTGTGACAACTGAGACCTACGAGGTCCTCAACAACCATTCAACTCACAACGACGATAACACCTACGACCTCAACCACTACATCACTACAACTGGCAGAAGCGCCCCAGACGTCGCCATGACTTGCTACGATGATACAACCACCACTCAACCATCAGTTGTAACTGTGAACAACACTACCACTCACGACAACAACAACACCACTATCCACGACAATCAACAAACAACACCACCATACAACACCGACCACGACCTGGTCAGCAGACCACTCACCAGCAAGATGCTTGACAGCATCCAATACCACATCTCCACCACCGAGAACAGAAGGCAAGCAGCAATTGAGAGCATCCTCAGAGCTCACGATAGGAAGCAACTCCAGTTCTGGGAAGTCTACTCCGGCAGTGGCAACCTTGCCAAGGCTATGCAACAGCGCGGCTACAGTGTCCAGATATTTGATCGGGCAAATGGCTGGGACTTCACGTCCTCACAACACAGGCAGCAGTTCATGCGCTTGTACTACCAAGTCCAGCCCGATTATGTCTGGCTAGCACCACCATGCAAGAAGTGGTCTCCACTTCAACGACTTGCAGTCCGCAGCTCAGCACAAGCAGAATTTCTACAGGCCACTCGTGATTACGAGGAACACACACATTTGGCATTCACCAGCAAGGTGTTTCGCAAGCAACAGCAAGGCAAGCGACATGGCACCATTGAGCAACCACAGCCCTCAGCAGCATGGGAAACCACAACCTTCCAACAAACACCCGGGTATGATGCCCTCATCCACCAGTGCCAATACGGCGCAACACTACCAGACCACCAAGGGCAACCACAGTTCATCAAGAGACCAACAACTCTCAGATTCACCGATCAGCGCCTGGCCCAAGCCTTCCACTGGACATGTCGCGACAACCACTATCACCTTCCGATCGAAGGCACCTCACCTGGCACTGGTTCCGGAGCAGCAGCAGCGGGCGTCTATGCCCCAGTAATGTGTGGACAATGGGCACAGCTCATAGATGAGTTTCTCCACCACCACTACGTCACCACCGAGAGTGCATACCAAGGCAACAGCGACGAGGAAGCAGAGCCATCAGCAGCACAATCACAGGCTCCATCAGAGCGACCAGCAGAAGCAGCAGAAAACACTCCGGCAGAATCAGCCGATGCCAGCATGGTACCAGTAGAGCAAGCACCCACAACAGACAACACTGGCATTCTCACACGTCTCGACGAGACCAACAAGCAGGCAGCAGAGCGCACCATACAGCGACTACACAGGAACCTTGGACATCCAACAAACAAGGAGTTGACAAGACTCCTCAAGAGCCGCAATGCCAGCAACAAGCTACTTGAAGCAGCAGCAAACCACCACTGCGACCTATGCTACCTCCACAAACCACCACCACAACTATCCAAGAGCACGCTACGACACGGCACCACCTTCAACGACCGCATACTGGCAGACACACTTTGGATTTCAACCAACAGCCACAACAAACAAGACACCAAGCAGGACAAGACCATCCCAATCCTTGCCATCATGGATGCTAACACCAAGTTGATGGCCGCACGAGTCCTCGATTCGGAAAAGACTCCAGACTTCATCCAAGCTCTCGAACGAGCTTGGATCCGACACTTCGGACCACCTACAACCCTACAAATCGACGACCACAGAGGATGGTCCAGCGAGGCCCTTCGCAATTGGGCATCTGACCACGGGGTCTTCCCCAACATCAACCCAGGACAAGCACATGCCCGCCTGGGGCTACTCGAGCGGCGACATCAGGTTCTGAGACGAGCCGTCGAATTATACCTGGCAGACAATGCAACACCAATCACCAGAGACAGCATCTCACAGGCACTCACATACGTCATACCTCAAATCAACAACACACCCAATTTACAAGGATATTCAGCAACACAATGGACATTTGGATTTGTCCCAAAGCTACCAGGCCACCTGATGGATGAAGACCTCACCATTGCCCAACTCACCCCCAGTGAGCAAATGCTCCACAAGCTCCACCTGAAACAACAAGCAGCTACAGCCGTCACAAAGGCTGACAACGATGCCCGGCTCAGACGAGCCCTCCTACGACAGCACCAAGCACAGCAGCACATCTTCCACACAGGGCAAGAGGTGTTTTATTGGCGTGACGCGCCAGGAGGTGCAGGACCAAAAATCCGGTGGAAGGGCCCAGCCATCATCACGATGGTCGAGCCAGGCCGGGCAGGTCCAACCACAAACAACTACTGGCTTGTTCACGGCACAACTCTTCTCAGAGCATCAGCAGAACACCTACGACCAAATACACCCCACACGACCACCACCGATGACCCCACCACCACTACCACACACAAAGCAAAACAAGCACTCGAAGCAGTGCGCAACCGAAGCACAACACTCTACTACGACCTCAACAAGAGCAACAAAAGGAAAAGGGAAGAAGTTGTGACCGAAGATGAGGAAGAGGACGCCATTGAGCAAGAAGCACCGCCACCAGATCCCGACGGAGATCAACCAATGGCCATCGTTGACGCAGCGGATCACTGGGACGTCTCCGAAGACGGCATCACTTGGATCCGAATTCACGTACAACCACGACGTGAACTATTTGTGCCCACTGAAGACCCCAATGTGCCATGCCTGACATTCAGGAATGATAGACTCACAACCATCAGGAGATCACCGCCACACTCCCAGAGGTTTGTGATGCAAGATGACTGGACTGAAGAGACTGCGGGCCGCGAGATGCCCTACAACTGGACAGGCACCACCACCTTCACAGTCCGAAGCAACCACAATTCTACCCACACTACCACAACACCACCAACCACTACCAGCAATTTCCCAACCGTTCTGAACACTCCTACAACAGAGGATATGACCATAGAAACAGACCATGAGCCCAATCACAGCGCAGATCTACCAGCAATTCCACCAACACCAACTGATTCAACAGGGACGACAGAGCCACAACATGAGCCAGATCCACCAACCACTGCGGCAACACTCCCAGCAGCAAACACACCAGCCATACCTGCGCACCAACAACAACTCTACCAGCCCAGGCAGCCGGGCGAAACCTTTGAACAACTCAGAGCACGAGTTGACAGGCAAGAGACATTGTCTCTCTACCAGCCACACCATGGCATGGTCACCTATGGCCCCAACAGAGAGACCTTTGCAAGAGAAGAACGACCACACAATACCAGCACACCTTACCACAGAGCAACGCAGCCTGAGGAGAAAGACATCACAGAGCAAACATACCACACCTACGATAACATCGACCTACTGTCAGACTCCAACCAAAGTCTCCCACCTGGATGGCATATCATCAGCGATGGCACCATTGAACTCGGTGACACTCAAGACGAGTGGCAACTCAAGAAAGGATGGCTCATTAGGAAGCACTACTTGGCACGAACCAGCAAGTATGAGCCAGATGAGGCCACTTGCCCCATACCACTTGCCTACCTAGGCAAAGACCGGGTCACGAAGTACCCAGCATATACAAGCCATGACAGATGGCGCAACAAGCGTGACACCACACACCAGCAGCAACAGGAGGAAGCACAGCCATGGACAGGTAGCACCTGTTTCAAAATCCTCCAGGCAAGTCGGCAGCAAGCAGCAACTTGCTTCTACACAGCAAGCAATGGCCACAGCACATACATTGAGCCTAGCAGCACCAACACCAGCAAGAACAAACGTCAGCCACAAACAAAGGCCAAGGCCAAAGCAAGAAAAGAACAACTCAGTGAGAAAAATATGACCCTGGAAGACCGACTCAGCTTTGCCGAAGCAAAGAAAGCAGAATTGGCATCTTTCTTCCAAAATGATGTGTGGGAAATTGATGACCAAAGCAGTGCTCCAGAAGGAAGAGTCTTGAAGGCCCACTTCATCCTAAAGTGGAGCAAACATGCCGATGGCACACCACGCGCCAAGGCACGCCTGATCACCCAGGGGTTTCGCGACCCCGACGCCCTCGCAGGTGTTCTCACAACAGAGTCTCCTACACTCAGCCGTTTAGCACGCAACTACATCCTGGTCATAGCAGCAATGAACGGCTGGCTCACATTCTCAGCAGACATATCCACAGCCTTCCTCCAAGGCAAAGAGCACGAAGCAAGCAGAACCCTGTGGATACGACTCAGCAACGAAGCAAACAGAATGTTGGGCCTACCAAGCAATGGCTCAAAGCTTCTACGACTGAAGAAACCTATGTATGGGTTGTGTGATGCCCCACGAGCATGGTTCCTAGAAGCCAAGGAACGCTTGATTTCACTAGGTGCACAACAACATCCACTGGACGCATGTCTATATCTACTTTACGACCACAAAGCACCGTATGAACAATGGACCACCACCACAGACAGCAAGGGCAATCAACACACATCACCACCACTCTGTGCCATTTTTGGCCTACACGTTGACGACATCATCGGCTGTGCCAACATCAACAATTCCACCTACCAGCACTTCAAAACACAACTTCAAGAACGGTTCAATTTCAGAACCTGGGAGGAAGGAGTTTCCTTCGAGTATTGCGGTGCACAAATCAACAAAATATCACCCAACCACTACACTTTGGAACACACCAAGTACCTTTCGAAGCAAAAACCCATCAGTTTCACTGATGATAACAAGGACAGACCAGTGACTGAGAAAGAAAGAACCAACTTGCGAGCAACAATCGGAGCACTACAATGGCCTTCGGGCCAATCAAGCCCACACCTACAGGCAATGATCTCTCAACTGGCAGGTCAGGTTACCACAGCAACCACAAACACCCTGAAGGAGGCCAACAAAATCCTTCGATTCGCAAAGCAACACTCGGATGCCAGTTTGCAATTCCAAAAGCTGGGAGAAAGAGCAGACGTCACCTTCACAGCATACTGTGACGCAGCATTTGCATGCAGACACGACAACACCTCCCAAGGAGGATACCTTATCCTCACGACGCACAAAAGCATCAAAGATGGAGCAGCAGTCCCCTACTGCCTAGTCGACTGGCGCAGCTGGAAACTACCCCGTGTAGCACGCAGCAGCTTGAGTGCCGAAGCACAAGCAGCGTCAGAAACAGCAGACGCCATGATGTACAACATCACCTTCTGGCAGCTAATTTGGCACCCAACACTGGCAATCGACGACATGACCGCATGTCAGCTACCACACAAGCCTTGCATCGTTACAGATGCAAAAGCACTATACGACCTACTCACGAAACAAGAGCTCCAGCCAAACAGTGGAGCAGACAAACGAACGTCTGTGGAACTACTCGTTACACAAGACAAGCTCAAATGCATGCAGGCAGAGACAAAATGGGTCTCATCAGAACTACAATACGCAGACGGCATGACAAAAGCATCAGCAGCAGCACTACTTGCCCAGCGGCTACGCACACACTACACCAGCGTCAAGCCCGACGACCAGTTCATAGCAGCAAAAAAGAAAAGCGCAGCAGACAGAAAGAAAAGCGCTGAGCAGTTTGCACTGCGAAAACCCCAACGAGCAATGCAAGCCTTACTTGCCACAGCCTACCTAGTAATGCAGTCAGACTCACAATCACTTAGCAGCGACCAACTGACACAACTACCACCACACGACCCTGACCAACTCACCTACTTCGACCTCACCGTCATCATTCTTATCACCTTTGCAGTGATCATCATCCTTCATCTACCTCCTGCGACTCAGTTACGCTACATTCAGACGTATGACATCGCCCTTGTCTATGACATCTACCAATGAGGTGGAAACGCAGACAACCAGGGAGGATCCTGACCTCCAGCAACAGCTGGAGCGAGTCCAGCGGCAGCTTCAGCACCTGGAACAACAATACCAGCAAGAACACCACAGATCCCAGAGGCTAGAAGAGCACCTCAACCTTTTCAAAAGGAAGTATGCCACCGAGCTGGAAAAGAACAAGGAGATACATCTTCGTGCCAAGGAAGCACGAGACACGATGGCCGCTGATGTTCCCAGCCGCCAGACAAAATTCAACCAAGTTGTGGACCGTCACGTTGCAGCAGGAATAGAAAAGGCAGCCAACAGACCTGTGCACTTTGCACCCCACGGTACTGTGTGGCATGCAGACCCACAGTGTGAAGCCTTGACCAGGCCAAACACGACCAAGTTCAGCAGAAGACCTTGCAAGGTGTGTGCCCACACTCTAGCACCACGAATTCCAGATGGAGAAGTGCGAGAAGTCCTAGCGAGATGCTTCCGAGACCAATCGCTCTCTCGAGCTAGCACTGACTGAGTGGCCATGTATACCGTTTCTAGTAGCGATATTTCACCACCCGTGTGAGTTTCGCTCCACGCAACTTGTTCAGGTGCCAGCTTCATCTTCCTTTTGTATCGGCCCAATCCCAATTGATAGGGAGGGACCGGTTTTCACCTTGATGGCTATGCATTGGCGCATAAACAACTGCGCCGCGGCTTTGCACTTTCTACTTTGACCTGGTTCACTTCGAGCGGGACTCAGGCGAGGATCAACCTTTGTTTGCAACCATCCTCAAAATGATAATATATTATAATATGACAATATGGCATATTCATGGGATAATCTGGGATAATATGGGATAATATGATATAATATGGCACATTAATGGGATATAATGGGATATATATAAGCAACAAAGTGGGAAAAATGAACCTTTCGTTCAAATCTTAACCCCCTACATTAGCCAGGTATTTTACAGCAGTTACTTGGGGGGGGATGTCGTAAATTTCTGTGGGGATGAAAATTAGCTATCACTCAGTCTGAGATGCACATTCCCTTCAATATCTTAAATGTTGCCTGAATTTTCCCTGCAAAATCATCTGGAATTGGTGCAGCGCTTATTTTCCTTGGGGATGCGTTTAGCCATGCTTCAGTTTTTTGACAGTATATATGGCTGGCTGCCACTTACCATGACCAAGTGCTCTATCTCTAACATACCTACATCCCAATGTTTATATTCCCTAGTTGTTGTGTTTTTTTGCCCACGGAATATCAAACAGCAGAATAGCAAACCATGTTCCGTATTTCCGAGCATGTTGTGGGGGCCAGGGGTGAAATATTAGAAAAGCCACCTCTCACGAACCTCATTTTGACAAATCATATCCATTGGTTTGTGGGGCTTAAATGAAACAAGAGCAACCAAGAGTCTAGACCCAGAACCCTGAAACACAAACATCAATAAGCAACAACAATCAAATTAGTCAAAGAACTTGGCAAACAAAATAAATTGGGGAACCAGCACCAGCCACCGGGTTCCCATAGCTTGGGCAGGTCGCCCGGCTTCTTCCTGAACCGGGGCATTTGTGGCTTCTTC
Organism: Cladocopium goreaui; assembly: GCA_947184155.2. Taxonomy (NCBI): domain Eukaryota; class Dinophyceae; order Suessiales; family Symbiodiniaceae; genus Cladocopium; species Cladocopium goreaui. The sequence continues at coordinate 37,222 of CAMXCT020002186.1, forward strand.
AGTGCCCCAGCTGCTGTGGGGGTCCGGCATGGAGGACGTTACCCAATAATATCTGAGGGTGAGAACCAATAAGACGTATAAAGTATAGAGGGTAGATCTAACGGAATCTAACGGAAATCTGCTGACTCTTAGGAAGTTGAATATCACCGGAAGAGATGATTTTTAGAGATTGGTCCCTCAGAAATCGGACGGTCGGCGGCACAAAGGGAAGTTGCCTTTTGATGCTCCTGGCAGCTCCATACCTGCCATGAGAGTTGGTCACAAGAACCAAAAAGGCCTGCAGCCAGCTGCAGATCAGTTCTTTCACTGGATGGATTATGGCCAAAAGACTTTGATTTTAGCGTTTCTGGGGCTAGATGAGTTCACCAGAAAGCCTACACTACTAACATTTTTACAAAAAAAGCAACAAGTTCATCCTTTTTTTGAAACTACAGAACTTGGGTGTGTTCTTCATGTTGTGTTAGCAACCAGACTGGAATGGCTCCAAAAAATCGCTGCTCTTCCATGGTGATCTGCCCTTGAGCCATAGCCCAGCTATGCCCTGCAGGCGGCGCCGTGGGAGACCTGCTGGAAGAACGGCTGAATGGTTTGCCATTGCTGGAAGCATGTCGAAGTGCCAGGACTAGCCGATGATGATTTGGCCGGTTGTTTCAAGATATGTTTAAAGAACACATGAACACACATAAACACTGAATATATAGTATAACGGCTGTTGGTTTCAAGCATTTTTATTTTCCATTTCATATCTGGGAATGTCATCATCCTTTAAGTGACTTTCACTCCATCATTTTTCAGAGGGGTAGGTCAACCACCAACCAGGTATAGAAATCCTTTTTGTAACATGAAAAACACCAGATCTCATGATATCACCCCCCCAGGTGAGCTTACAGGAAGGGCAAAGATGCTGACTGAAGTGGGCATAACCCCAGTTTGGGATGTATGTTGCAAAGAATGGAAAACCCATGAACATGACGAATCATGTTCTATATCATATCCATTGATGGCTCATGTTCCCATTGAGACATGGGCATTCCCGTTGCCATGTTTGACTACAGAGGCTATCGACAATTATCATCCACGCTTTCATGGCAACAGCGCCAATTTTGATGCATCATTCTGTTTGTTTCTCTTAGGTATGTTATTATTTCCCGTTTTTTCTGTAATGGTAGCTGGTAGCAAAGCAAGTCTTGATCATTTTGGATGTTGGAGCCTCATGTTGAATCATTTTCGACGGTCCAATTTCCAAGTGTTTGAAGGTAATCACTACCAGGGTTGCTCCAAACCATTACAGGATAAAGATTGGTAAATGATAGCCGCACAGGGGAAAAATTGTCATTTTACTTTTCTATCTCACATTTTTCCACCCAAACGTACTTGGCGTGTTGGGAGCAACCCCGACTACAGTGCCAGCTCAAGACAATTTGTGTGCTAGGATCCTGGTGGTCTGCAACAAGCTGGAAACGGGCTTCGATGAGCCACGCTTGGCAGCTATGTACCTGGACCGGTGCCATGGCATGTTTACTGTTTGGTGTCTGTGGTGTCGATTGGCATCTGGTAAGTTTGAAGACATCAAACATAGGGATTTATCATAATTTATCCATCTGAGGTAGGGATTTAATAAAACATCTAAAATAGATTAAAATAGAAGCTTTACCACCAAAATAGGGATGTACCACCAACACATTATATTTACCAACTGGCAAGACCCTCTGGCAAAGAGATATGGCAGTGCACAATCAATCATCTTTGAAAACCAGAGGGGCGATCTCCCACTTGGGAACTGATTGGTGAGAATGGTTGCAAGATGGTACGAGATAAGGCTCACCTACACAATCACACACAAATATATATATATATATATTAATATAGATATTTAATTGTAGTTGGCAAAGCACCAGCGCATCCTTTTCTGCGCACACAACCCCAAGGCCCGAGTCGAGCCAGCACAGCTCCGGTAGAACACATCTACCAAATGTAATGGAAATGATTCCAGGTCAGTCGCCTCAGAATTCACACCGGCCAGACTCTAATGGCCTGGAATCAGAAAAAGGATTGAGTTGGAACTCTCTTTGAATCCCAACTCTGATAAGGACCACCGCCCTTTTGTCATCACATCACGGAGGAATGAACTTCCCATTTTCTTCGTTAAACTATCAGCAACCATCCTAGCACCTTCGACCCATCTCACCTGTCCTCGGGTTGTTCGAAAGTCTCTCTTCAGGATCGTCACGTCGATGGCCGTCGCTTGTCTTCGATGTGCGCTGCGGTGTTGCAGCACTTCTGAATTGTGTCGTAGAGGGATTTGCTATCCGTCACTGCTATACACGGAAGTTGGCTAACCTCCTCTTCCCAGTTGCCCAAATCCAACGGTCGTCCTTGAGCTTCGCGAACAAGAAATCGAAGCCAGTGTAGAGCACCAACACCTTGTAGCATCGCCTGACATTCCGCAGATAAGGTGTTTACTGTACACCTCTTTATCCGAAAGCTCCTCCAGTTGACGATGGTGATGGGAAAGGATCTCTCCTCTGTCTCCATACGGCTATCATAGAAGAAGGTCATGAAGCCGCCCTGACTTGCAAGTCGTCCTTGTTGTAAGAACTTCTCATTGAGCTTTGTCTTACCTTGTTTGCCAGTTTCTGACTTGTAGAAGACAGTCTGTCCACACCAAGGTTCGTCTCCATAGGTACAGGTGCTCCTTCGTTGGTTCCACTCATCTCTATGTTCTTGGCCATCAGCAATGGTCATCCGCTCAGAGGTTAGGTGATAGCAGTTGGGTCCACCAGGATCTCCTGCAGGATGGAAAAGAAGTCGACGTGGTCGTACATGATGTCGGATCCAACAGTCCTGCTTCTCTTCCCAGTAATCTTCACGTTGATTCGGATCGGTTTCTTCCTTCTCTGGGCTGGTATTTCCCCATGAGGCATCCGACACTGTTCCAACACGGAGGTGTTGAATTGGTATGGGCTGGATTGTGATGCCGATCTCGGCGAACTTCACAGCTTCCTTTGCTAAGACATTGGCCTCGATGATGTCCTGCACATAGGGCTTGGGCATTGCTTGTTGAAGAAGTGCAACCCGTCCGGACAAGTCCGGTCTTGTTTCCTTTGCAAGCCAAGATAGGCTTCCAAGTAGCCCTCTAAGTTGACTGATTTCTTGGTCGGTACAGTAGGCATATTTTTCCTGTTTTCTGGTCTTGGTCAGAAGAATCGGCTGGATCTTCTTCGCAAACAGTGGTTGATTGACCAGAAAACTGCCATCAGGTCGGCAGTGAATTTCTTTGCCGACAAAACGTCCATCACCTTGAGTAAATTTTCCAAGCTTGTAGTTCTCATTGAGCCACTGCATCTTCTTCCAGTGATCATCATCTCCACCATGTAGAAGATCATCCGTTGCTACACTGATCACACCTTTCAACGTCTTGGCCTCGTCATCGACGGTCAAGTAGAATAGGCATGGATCTCCTGCGCTTTGTCGGTATCCCAACGTTTTGGTGAGCACCTTCAGAAGATGTTGGTACCATGCATAGGGTCCATCTAAAAGGCCATAGCAGGTCTTCTTCAATTTGAGAAGTTGTCGAGGATGGTATCCGGGAAGTCCACATTCACTGGGCTGTGATGCGTACACCTCCCGGGAAATGTTATCACCGCTGTGAAAGGCCTGGGTGAAGTCCAAGTAGCCTGGTATCCATTGGTGGCTACAAAGCAACTGAAGGGCGCATAGAACCGTGTCCCTGGCACACTGTGGGGTGGTTGTTTCCAGTTCTTCTGCATTGGTTTCACTGAATCCCTTCATCACATGTCTTGCCTTGGCCTTCAGACTGTCATCGCCCTTGTCTTCTAAGAGAATTCCATCCTTCTTGGCCTTCTCTACATCCTCTCGTTCTATAGGCTTCTCAGTGAGGACAAATCGAGACTTCACAATCTTGTCATTGGCTGTTCGTCTGATCTCTTCAGACGTGACGGGGTCCAGTACCTCATAGGCATTGGTCTCCAGGTTGTTCTGAATCTCCTTTTTGATCGCAGCCAGAAATTGTTGTTTCTGGTGGTCTGGAATCTGGTTGTACTGGACCTCCTTCTTCATCTTCGCCTGCAACATCTTCTCGACGCTGGTCATGTAGAGCTCCAAAAATTGGGTTCTCAGTCTTTTCGCTTCCGGTTCTCCAGTCGAGAGCTTCTCGTCGTCCACAGGGTCATAGAGCTCCTCATTCTCCCGCTGTCGTACTTCTCCTCGAGGTAGATCGTCAAGTGGTTCCTCAGGCTCGTACTCATTCTCCTCATCAGGGATGCTCGGGGAAGGAATTTCTTCATTCTGCTCTCCTGAACTCTTTCGTGGCTTCTTCAAGGTCGGTTCTTCTCCGGCAGGATCTCGTGCATGTATTGGTTTTTCCCGGACGATATCGAACTCTGTTCTTCCGGTCCAAGATGTCATTGTTTCCAACTCGATGTTCTCATACCAGTTGTCATTGACCTGAAACGTCTTGCCTGTATTGACATACCGTCCAAATGTCCTCCTCTGATGACTCACATACTCTTGTTCAATAGGACAATCGGCAGATGCCTCATCCGGTGAGAAAAGCCAATCTCGTGGTTGATGATGGAAACGGACCAGGAGTTGTAGTTCCTCATCTACATACCATTCATCCTGTAGGTTTTCCCCTTTAAAGATGATTTCCCGGTGATCTCTTTTGCCAATCAGTCGGTATTGTGGTTGTCTCTCGGTATCTTCGGCCTTCTCCGTCGTGTTCTCATCCTCATCCTTGAGCTCTGGGAAGGTCTCCTTGGTGAGGTCGATGTAGCCCACACGAGGTTGTTGTTCGATCTCTTGTCGTGTTTGGGCAATATCATCGATCCACTTGGTCAAGGTGAATTGTTCCTCTTCGCTTGCCAATCTCAGCTGTTCTGGTGCTGCCTTGACAATGTAACCTCTATAGTTCAGCCACACTGTGCTAGGAGGCGAGGTCAAAACGACTCTAGCTGGTCCCCTCCAATACTCAGGGCTATCCCTTTTTGCTCCTTCCATCCCCTTTCTCCAGAAGTAGACTGTCTGTCCAACTTCATAATCGTGTAGTCGACGGGGTCCGGCATGTAGGGTGTTTTTGACAGCTTGTTGGCAGTCCGCTTCATGAAAAGCCCTGGCAGCGGCCAATCTCATCTCATGTGCCTTTTGCAGCTGAAGGTCACCGCCTCGAAGACTTCGAGTTGAAAAATCGTTGTAACCTCCTGTAAGAATACCACCTGGAACACGTGGACTGTACCCAAGGACTCGCTGAATGGGGCTAAAACCCGATTTGTTGATCAGTCGATTGCACGTCATATTCGCGATGTCCAAAAGCAGCTCCCATTCCTCTTCGGTCTGGCAAGTGTACTGCATCAGGGTTCGGCTGAAGACCTCCTTGAAGTTCTTGCCAGCTCTTTCGGTAATCCCCCGTTGAGAGGGCATTTCCAGGGAGCTAGGTTCAAAAACAGTGGCATCATGTTCAGCTCCCAGCTCAAAGGCGCCCAGAAATTCTCTTCCCAAGTCCACGTAGACTCGAGTCGGTGGTCCAAAGAACTTGATCCACTGGGAGTATGCCTTTCGAGCTTCTCCAGGTGTATGTCGCCGAAGTGGTATGATGAGCTGGAAGCGAGATGACCAGTCCACAATGTTGAGAGCCATTCTTTTCTTGCCGTCGATCGTGGGGATGTAAACGGTGTCCACACCCACTATCTCATTCACATGTAGTTGTCTAGGAGGTGCTCCTCGACGGGCTGGATGAACTGCTCCATGTTGCTGGCACACGGAGCACTTCAGATTCTTCGCAATCTGGATGGCTTCATTCGAAGCCTTTGCATTTTTCAGGATCCTGGCCAACCGATCGTTGCCAGGATGTCCAAGTCCTTCATGGGCACGACGAACCAGTTGCTCTGTCGAAAAGGGTCGTTCTCGAGGGAGTCGGCCGCCAGATTCTGCATCAGGAAGTGCAACTGGATCATGAGGAGGTAGAACAGCTAGTCCTGGTTCTTGAGGTGGAGGGCATTCTTGAGAGCGTCCGGGTTCTGAATCAGGTCCAGGTAGAACAGGCTCCTCCACCGTGTCCTCATTCTCAAGCACCTGCTCATCGTTGTTGGCATAGATCTCCTTGATGGTCTGACAGGGGATAATCTCCTCCAGAGTCGGTTGTCGACACTGACGTTGATGCCATTCTTGGTAAAGTCCAGCAACTCCAGTCACATGTACTTCCTTCTCTTGCTTGATCTCATTCTTGTATCCACGTAAAATGGCATCGACCAACTTTGGAGGGTATTCCTGGGCTTGTCGAGCTCGACTGCCTCCATGGTTGTTGCCCAGGATCTGCTCATGTTCATGGCTTCCATCACATCTCCTAGACAGTTGTTCGGCGATCGCCGGTGAGTTGGTCAGGAAGCCAGTCGGCTTCTTGTGCAGGTTTCCATCCAGAGATCGTAGGTCGAAGCGACATTGATCGGCTGCGACCAAAATGACCTCATCCAAGTCCATGAGCTGCTGCACTTCGGTCTCTAACCACGTCCGTGCCGTCAGGGGGTTTTCGAACACAAAACAGCCACCATATGACATCACCAGTCTCATTATTTTTGCCGCCAACCTTAGTAACCGTTTGGCATCCCTTAGTCTCTGCAGGTAACGTCGAGTGTTTTTGTTGACGTTCATGTTTTGAAGAAGAGAGAATAAGGTGCAAGGTGGAGAGATGATTACAAGACCTGGTTTTACCTCCATCAAATACCTCAAGACCTCATCACGAAAACACGGTTTCAGCAGGTCATGTCCCAATGTCAAATCAAACGCTTCCCCTTGTATTAACCCAAAATGATTAGCCCTTTTACCAAAACGTTGGGGGTTATACACTTCCGCAACCGTTTTCATTTGATGGGGGTCCCGGTTCAGCAGCTTGCCATATTTTTGCATCGCCTTGCGATTAGTAACACGGTACGTGTTCTGAGAATCAGCAGCTTCGGTCCAGAAATCCTGCCACCCTTTGGCTTCACATTCATTGGGTGCTGTACAGACCAAGCTCATAAGTTCTTCCCAAACTCCTTCAGCGGTCCTAAGGGCAGTTTTTGCCTGATTCACTACCCTATTCAATTGCTTAGTCTTCCTTGGACTAACAGGCTTGGACAGGTGCCGAATCTCTTGCTCGGTCAAGCCTAACGTTTCCCCTGATCGGACCCTGAACTCCGGTCCTTCTGCCAACGTCTGAACTCCTGGAACTCCTCGAACTCCTCCAGCTCCTTGGACGTCATCTTCTTGCCGGTCTTCTTCTTTTGCTTCGTCTCTGACTCGCTGCTCTCTGACTTCTCCAGGTTCTCGTACTCCAGGATCGTTCCGCAATCGCAACATGTCACTCGACGTTGATGTCCATTGGATCCGCTCTTCCGGGTCCGAGCATGATGGCATACCGGCCCCCTCGACGTGGAACTTGCCGTTGACATACTCCCGGGAGTGCTTGGTGCCGATGTGCTCTTCGCCGCTGGTGGTGGCTTCCAGACTCCCGCTGGGGAGGCATTGATCTCCTCCTGCAACCAGAGCGGTTGGAACAGGGTCCATGCAAAGTAGGGGCATTGCTCGTGGCGCTCCTTCGGGCACCTCCAGAAGGTTCTTCCCAGATTGGGGCCCTGCTTGCGGGTCACAAACATCCTGGTCGGAACTCCATGATGGCATACTGGTGGTGGGCCCATCATCATCAGGTCCTCGTCCGTGATGTAGTCCTTGCCCTCCGAGAACTGGCTTGGTGCCGGTGAAGATGGTGCCGGTGGTTGACTCACCGGGGAGAATGCCTGGGATTGTCGATCCTCCGAGTCGCTGATCATCTGGAAGCTCCCCACACTTTCCACATCCGACAGTGTCCCTTCCGGGATCTTTGGGAGAGGCCATATGGAGAACGGGGCCTTCTTCTGCTTGGGCATCAACAGGTTGATGGCCAACGTGGTCACATGGATCAGAATCATCACTAACTTCAGGACCATGCGGCGCCATGAGTTCATCGGCTCGTGGCCCTCGGTGGGGCTCTGTCGAGCCCTTTTGGCTTGTCCCCGGCTCTCCATGGCGAGGTTGAACCGGTTCAGCAGGCCTATCAGGTTTGGGGCAGTCCGGCTTGAAAGGATTTGATCCAGGTTCATTGCATAGTTCTTCCATGGTGGTTTTCAAAACCTCAAATTCCTTACCTGATGACCTCATTTGTTTTTGGGCTGACATCACGCCAGCTAAACTCTCATGTGTGAAATGTGACAGTGGTACTCTCAAGGCACCGGTGGGTCCCAGGTGGCATTGAACCGTGAATCCAAGTTTTCTGAAGTTGATTCTCAAACCCTTACTAGAATCTAAGTGCAACACTGCTTGACAATGGATCAGGAAGGGCAAGGAGATGAGAAAAGGTGCCGTTCGTGATTCACCATGTTCAAAAACTGCTGGACGAAGAAAACTTCCACGCTTGCCAAGACTAGTTGGGATCACCGCAACATACCTGGTGGTTGAAGTTCCGTGAACCGACCGAAAACGATGTTCTTGAGGTACCAGTTGTGTTTGCAACCCTGGCGGTAAAAAGGCATTCATCTTCTTGAGGGTATCGATGCCAACAGCCATTCTTTGACACCCAGTGTCTACGGTTGCACATAGCTCATCTTTGGGGATCTCAGGATTACTATGACAGTTGCTGATATTTTCATTCCAATACAAATCAAGTTCATTCCTCCAAACATCACGATCCCCAACCCCAAAAGAAAAACCGCTAACATCACAACACTCATCAACCCGGCGGCCCTTATAGGCTTGCTCAAAATTCGACTGTCCAACTCCATGGTCAGTGTTCACACTGTCCTGTACAGTCGTCTCACGGTCAAAATGACCAGAACTCGGCTCAGTCGGGCGCTCAGTTGTGCTGGTTCGGGTGGATTCTTCAACTTGATCAAGTAGTCCGCAGAAGATCACTTCCTCCGATTCAAGCAGGTTAACCTCCTTGGACTTCGTGTTCTGACTGTTGCCCCCTTTGTTCATCGGGCACTCTGGGTCCTTATGCCAATGGCCAATTTGTTGGCACTTGGCACATCGCGACTTCGACTTGGCCTCACTCAGGGACATCCTGTAGAAGCCACCCTTGACATAGCCGCTGGTTGACATAGAGCCCTGTGACCTCTGACCAGAGGATCCATTGTTCCTCCATTGTCCATAGCCTCGGGCTAGGTTCTTCGCCCTCTTGGTTCGAAGGCTCTGCATAAACGTTTTCTTCTTTTGGGTCAGCATCGTGGAAAGAACCTCCTTCGCCTCGTGCTCCTCCATCACGTCGTCATCCTCCGGCAGGTAGGTCTCAGCAATCTCATCGTCACCTTCTCCAGGATGTAGCTCTCGCCATAGTTCCTCCATCGCCATCAGCTCCTCATCATCAAGCTCCTCTTCCTCAGCCTGAAGACTCATCACCGCACTTGCCTTTGACGTCAAGGGAGTTTTGGTGCGATCAACACCCACATCCTTGGCCAGCAGCTTCATCTCATGTTTCCTACACCAACCCTTCACATCTCTCACCAAGATGGACCCTTGGGTAAAAGCCAACATGGCCTTGATGTCCGTCTCCGAGATGTTCAAGGAGTTGATCAGAAGGAAGCCCAAGTATTTCTCCGGCAAGTCCACGTTGTGCTCCTGGATTTTGCGGACCGCGTCGTCGAACTTGTTGAAGAAGGAGCGACAGCCCTCATCTCGTTGACGTTTCAGATGATACGTCAATTTCGCCAGAGCTGCTAGGAGCTCCTCCTCCCTGTCCTCACCGAATAACTCCGGTGTGTCCATCACGTCCAGCAGCTTCTTGCCGTTCTTGTCATCGTTCAACCATCGTTGATCTCTGGCGTAATGTTTCAGCGATTGGAAGGGCTGACCAGACAATCTCTGAAGAATCATCGGGCCTTGGGAGCATGGTTTTGCCCTTGTAGTCGCCAACCACAATCTCGCCTTGATCAACCAGTCCTGAAAGGAGATCGAGGTACCGTCCCACTCTGGTGGCGGTGGTCCGGTCCCCGACCCCCTGTTTTGGCCAGCAGAACTTCTATCTCCGTCGCTCCCGTCCTCCAGCTCCGGTCGTCGACTTCGACGCGTTGCCGTCCTTGAACGGGACTTCCTTTGTGCTAGCCATTCACGAAACTCATCACTGTTGAAGCCATCACCATCATCGGTCGGTGACAGCTTCGCACCTTCATCCCTAGGTTCACCTTCGGGATCACCATCCAACGAGCCATGCGACGATGGCACATTCTGCATTGCGCTACCGCTAAGTTTCACACAACTGAACAGGTCCTACAGGATCTACCAGCTCCGCCTACCACTGTAGTTGGCAAAGCACCAGCGCATCCTTTTCTGCGCACACAACCCCAAGGCCCGAGTCGAGCCAGCACAGCTCCGGTAGAACACATCTACCAAATGTAATGGAAATGATTCCAGGTCAGTCGCCTCAGAATTCACATTAATATATACATTCGAATATCATATACACATGCATCTGGGTAAATTATAACGACCTCACCGGGAGACCTCTCTGGAATGGTTAGTAGGGGCAACTATTCAGGTCAATTATTACACTTTACCCAGATACGCACGTATAATTACATGACATTTCATATGTATACATATTAATATATACAGTGTATATATATAATATATAATATTTGCATGGAGTCTACAGAAAATATCCATAAACATGTGTTAGGCATGCATTTGTATCGGATAGACCATCTATGCAAAGATCACATGGATTATTTGTCGTCTACGCATCTCAGCCACAGGGTCAACAAACCCCATTTCCCCCAAATTGTCTTGTGGCCACTGTTTTGTCTGTTCTCTTCATTGGCCTTAAATATCCGACATAAAATGAGATGAGAAACGTGGTCTATTTTTTTGTTTGCTGGGTCTTCGAAAACTGGTAAGCATATTGAGGAGAGACAGGACTCCAACGACTGTAGAAGTAGAATCGAAAGGGATCCAAAAGGCAGAATGTACAATCCTCAATATCAAACCACCAGAAAACCCTGGTTTAGTCTTGGATGTATTATTTTTTGGGGAGCGATCTAAGGAGAGTTTATACATGGTAAATCCTTACGTTTGCCACGATGCATGTTGTGCAGCGTAAAGGTGCTTGGAAAGTCATGTGAAGATGGTGCAAGTTCTTTCCAGGCTGTTCCGGGCGATCTGCGTGGGTGTGGAATATTCTGCGTGTGGAATAAAGAAACATGTACGGATGATATATGTATATATTTATACATCTACACACAAATGTAGACGGTATACATGCATATATAAATATATAATCTAATGTAATGTAGATTCTAGATCGTTACACATTTAGCAGATACTATGCATACATGCCCAGATATCTACATATATGTATATGTGCATAATTATCCAACTACATCTTACATCTTTTACATATCCCACCAAATTCACTTTGAAGATGACTCATTCATCGATTTAAACGCATGGGCCAAACAGGTTGTGAGCGTTCATGAAGATAGCCATCACTTACCAGCACCCCCTGCTCTAGCTGCTTCCTTACGCAGGATCAATCGTCCACTGCCGGGCAAAGACTCCGTCTATGTGCGCGATTTCCATGGTTCCTTGACGATCGGTTCGCCGGAAAAGTCCCATTGAATTTGGGTGTACCCCCAAAGCAAGCTCTTAATAAAGAGACACACCATGTGTTCTTCCTGACAGAAAGAGAAACGCAAATGAATTGGTTGCTTTTTGAACCAACAGTTTGACCAATGGCCTGTTAGTGAGATGGCTCGGGGTGTTGCTACCAAGTGGGTTCCCGCATGGCCCTTGATATTTGGGATACGTCGTGGGATATGTTATGGGATAGGTCTTGGGATAGACCTCGTAGTGTGTACAGTACAACAGCGTATATATTCCAGGGGTATATTTTGATTCCGAGGTAGCTACTGGGGTCATGCTATCCCCTTCTTGATCCCCGCCTCTGGTAATCGAACACAGCTGGCTGGATTGGCGATTGCGTGGGGAAACCCTGGTTTTGAGACATACTCCTACCATCTCCTACCCAAATGATGGAATTTCCAATGTTTTCCTGGTGAAATCCCAATGTTTTTGATGGTAAACATACTTTTTGATGCCTATCTTCTCCATTTTTTCCAATTCAATCTCCATGTTTAGTGGCAACACACATTTTTTGAGGATCAAACCACTATTCTTATCATCAAATTTTGGCTAAAACCGTGATATTTTCATCTGGTAAAACCACCACCTTTCACCCTAAAACCACCATTTTCTGCGGTGAAGATCTGCCGAGATCAATGGGCCGCCGTGCGCCTGGCCTTCGATCGCTTCCGTCGGGTCGTGGAAGGCGGCCGCTGTGGCGGTCGACGCTTCAGACGACGGCGGTGCAGGAACAGGGTGCGCCCGGCGATCCTGGTGGATTTGAATGGGAACCATCAACCAAAGTACCCGGCCTGGTAAACTGTTACATAACTATGGAACATCACAATTTTCAATGGGAAAATCCACTATAAATGATAAATGGCCATTTTCAATAGCTTTTTCTATGTTTACCAGAGGGTATTTTCAATGATGAGATAGTGGGATTAAGCATGGATTACCAGAGATCTACCATCAACCATGATGAGATAGATAATTAGGGGGACTTTCGACGGCACCGGGTCTGTCTTGAAATGACAGATCTCCCGCAGTTTCATATATAGCCATCTTAAGAATTTTTTTTTTTGATATACCGATACCGAAGTTTTTTTTTGAGTTTTGTCATAGGTACTTTTTCAGAGAAAGCCACGTGCTGTTTTACAGCCTAAGTGATGTAAGTATAAGAAACTATCCCGTGGTTAGGGTTAGGAGGGAATTAAGAAGCTATGGGTATCCATATTCCCAATGAGAGAATGGGGAGCCAAGGAGCTACTTGAAGCTTCCCAACCACATGATAGGAAACGAAAGGTGGAAGAAAGTGTCCATACACAGGGAATGGTACCTCCAAGATGTCGGACAGAAAATACAAGGGGTTCCTTCTGGGCACTGCTAGGATGAGCAAGGAAGGATATTCAAAAGATGTTTGGTTTCTTATTTCTACTATCCTGCAAAGACTGTCTTTATCTTCTGTATATAACATACATAGTTATATATATATTTATACAATGCATATATATATATATATACCTTGGATGATTTTTGATAGATAACGACTTCAAATCTGGTCTTCCATCAAGGGGGTTGTGGTTGTGTTTTTTTTTTGTGTGTGTGTTCTTAATGCTCTCAATGTTCTTTGTTTGTTTTTGGCGTTTTTTTTTGTGGTTGTGGTTGTTGTGGTTGTTCCTGTTGTCCTTGTTGTTGTTGTTGTTGCTGCTGTGAGTTTTTCATCCCTACTTTGAAACATGATTCCACGTTGTTTGAATTGACATATCTTGCCCCGTTGCAGGTGTGGTGTCACCAAATCGCCGAGCATGATGTAGGGCGTCTCAGAGATAGTGGTGATCGAAAATTCAACGGTCATCCTCCAACTAACATCTGCCAAGTAGGGGTTGATACATTACTTTCCACTAAAAGTTGACGACATTTTCAGGGTCTATGTGAATTTGCGGGGGTAGACATAATATATATATATACATACACATGTACCCGGTACTGTAAGGACATGGAATTCAGTCCTAGCGGAAATTGCTGTATGTCAAGATCTGTTTTCACAACACTTCTGGCTCCAGGCTCTAGGTTGTTTTTGGCTTTTTTTTTTCCTCGGAGAGTAAGATTGTGCACACCTGACTCTTGGTCTGGGGGAGATTCTTTGTCTTGGCATTTTGAGCACCTTGAATATATATATATGTATCATATCATATTATATAATACATTATAATACCGTATATATATATATACATATCGTATCATATATATATATATTATAATATATGATATGTAATAATAATAAGATGCATTATATATATATGCATATTGAATCTTGAGATATTAGTTAGGATTGGAAAGCAGCATGTCTAAACGGGCTAAACATATCAATTAGCACTTTGTCCCCAGCCGAGGTCCAGCTGGAGCAGATGTTGCAGACACCGCTTCCGCAGGAGAAGATCTTGCAACTCACCGAGGTATTCAACGTGGGTCGAGATTGTCGGACGGGATGGGCCTAGGTGAACCAACGTATCAGGTACCGGTACCGTGTGTATCTAGCTTAACCATGGTTAGAATTGGATGGCTACAAACTAATCTAACTTAGTCTTGCTGGGTATCTTGCTGGGATTATCTACGTTCACCAGCTAAGAATTTATTTTTTTGTACGGTATCTAAGATTGGCAATGGTATACCGACATATGCTTGGTTATTAGATCAGAATTGTTGATGGTTGAATTGGTTGAAGCACAACGTTTTGCTGGTTATTTGATCATCAAACACCTGGGGGTTGTGCATTGCTCAGCTGCCTTCCGACCATTCCTCGCATCAGACGCATCAGCGGCTTCGGAAAGAGCTGCATCTCACGGGCGGGTCCCGTTTGATGAGCGCGGGGGCCGAGAGAGTTTGGGCTCGGTACAATGCGGGTTTACCCATTATCAATGGGGATATAGCAGGGATACCATTGGTATATGTAACCAACAATATCTAATGGAGATTTGGATACTTGGAGCAAACAGAGGACCTTGGAGGTACTTTCAGAGGGGAGCAAACGCCCGATGAATTTTTGACTGGCGAGTGGGGAGGGTGATCCTCCAAGTACGTGCATCCCAGGAACGCTGGCTCCAACTCACCAAACCTGCACCTCAATCCTTAGACAGCTATGAAAGAAGATACTGCTGTAATTGGATCAAGAATCGATTGGGGTATCAGTTGAATGTGATAAGAATGGGTTGAACAGCAGGGTTTAGTTTACATGTTTGAACTCTCCTAACTGGGCTTCAAATGAGTGAGGGTCGCCCCCCCGGACGGCTGCAAGGCCTCTTGAAGGCGACGCGACGCCTTGCGCAAGAGGCACCTGGGCCAGGGATTCCAACGACAAAACCTCGGAGTTCACTGGTAAGGCGGAGGTTTCAAGGGCGAGAATGGGCATTTCAACAAGAAATTATGGGGTACTTTAGTTTCAACAAAAAAAAAGGTTTGAATTCAGCATTTCAATGAAAAAGACATGGGGATTTACTGTAACCGTAACTTGCGATTCAAAACCCAGCGAACTTGGGGATTGAAGCCGCAACAACGGGAGACAGCTGAGAAGCACCCAAGGTTTCATGGGGAGTTCTGCCTGACGCCAGCAGAAGGGGATGGTAGCAATGGTAGTTGAAACAAGCGACGAGCCACAAAGGGTGATGAGGAGATCAATCCACAGTTTCTCAGTACACCATGTTCTTGGCCTGAGGGCATTTTGGGTGATATATTATACTATAATTATACTATAATTATACTTCTGGAATGAAATACATTGTCAACATTTGTCAACGAAGTAGCTGAATCCTATCAAGATCGCATCGGATTGGTTGTTCATGGACATTTTGTGAATTTTGTGCAGAAAAACCACCATTGGTTTCCGAAGCAGATTTTCCCGTTGATCCAACTCTGGCACCGCGAGGTACCATTAAAATCCAAGACGGAAAGGAACTAGCTCATATATTGTAAAGGTTTAAAGGAACCAAGATAGTTGATATCATTTTTGAATATTACTCTATTTTTGCTCAATTTTGTGATATTTGACATTATTTGATCATTATTGACATCAGTTTTGGCATTCATTGATGGTAAGAAGAACCCATGTATTTACCATGACGGTAATAGATAAGTATACGGCTACAGGTACAGGGGCTACATCCCAACTTATCGGGGTTATTGCTTAGTTATTCTATAGTTATTTGATGGCCAAAAGAAACATTTTAGAAACCTTCAATTCCATGAAATTCCATATGGAATTTATTTGATAGAAACCTTAAATTCCATTCAAAACTTATTTATAGTTCATAAGAAACCTTAAATTCCATTCAAAACTTATTTATAGTTCATAAGAAACCTCAAATTCCATTCAAAACTTATTTATAGTTCATAAGAAACCTCAAATTCCATTCAAAACTTATTTATAGTTCATAAGAAACCTTAAAATCCATCAATTCCCGATAATTTCACAAAAGTGCCATGGATTTTTAGGATCCCAAGGTGGGCAGCGACGTTTCGATGGTCAACGCCGTGGAACTCGCTGGATCGCCGTCGCGCATCGTCTTCGTGGATCAGAAGGCAGTGGTAAAACACCGTAGGACATGGGGGAAACGATGACTTTCCATGAGTCAAAACATGGAAAATGGATGAAAATGGATGAACATGGGCCATTTAATGCCATAGAAATAGATGATTTTCCCTCTGTCAATGGGCCATTTTTCTAGTTCATCATCTATAAATGGGCCATTTTCCATGAGACAAAACTCCGAAACCCTCTGGTTATGACTAACATAGCCATTGTAAGCCATGGCCCATAGAAATAAATGATTTTCCCAGCGACATCAACCTCCATTTATGGTTGGGATTTTCCATGGCGAACTGTTAGTCATAACCAGATGCTAGTTTTTCAACATGTTTTATCACCATCTTTCTCAGTAGTTGATCTGGTTGACTTTTGATCCATATGGATTGGGTATATGTTGAGATAAATATCCTCCTTTTAAGGAAGGAGATCGGAGATGGGGGATTGGGATTCATCGCAGTTTTATGGGAGGTATTTTTACAAACTTTAATTAACTCGACCTGGCACCACCTGGCACCTGCTATGAAGAATCTCTACATACAATAGATGAAGAATAGATAAGTGGCTACAGAGATGGATCATATGGGGCCCATGTCATGAAAAAAAAGCTGTCATTCACCGATACTGATGAAATACTTGCCCTACGAGGTGGCCCATATAGCCACGTTGAAGTTGGTTTATTAACATCCAAAAGTAGTGAGTTCATAGCATATAGTCAGAGAACATGGAATTCGCCTGATGTTTGCCTAAAAACCACCTTGTCCGATGGATGATGGGATACTATTGGGTAGTTGATACATGTTGATACTAAGATCTAGACAATGTATATAGTATATACTATGTTTTTTTGATGTAGTATTATTTAACAATGTAATACAATCTATACGTAATATAGATACCCTCTGGTAATTTAACATAGCTATTGAAAATGGCCATTTATAGTGAGTTTTCCCATTAAAAATGGTGATTTTCCATAGTTATGTGACAGTTTGCCAGAGGGTAAATACATCATGGTATCGCAAGCTCATTATTGATGTTATCGCGGAGCATTCGCGGTGCATTTGTCCTGCACCAGGTTGCCTCGGAGCTCTTACGTCGCATCATTCCAAGCAGCCGCTACGGAGGAGCCAGGCGAGGCATCGCAACCGTAGTTGCCATTGCGCCATTGCTGGGGATGATGACACTGTAACTTTTGGGACACGGCCAAGCACGTTTTTTCAGGGGTTTTCCATGGTTTTCCTATGTTTGGTCCAAAATTCCAATGGTGAACACCTCCATTTGTTCCGTGAGATGATAAAATCGTTTTCGGGCGGAATTTCCATCCATTGCGCCACGTAGGGATGACTCTTGAGTCATGACAGTCATGCAATAAAAGAGTTGCAGGTAAATCCTGCGGGACAAATGTCCATTAGCAACTAATCAGATAGTCTATTGTTGGCAGTTCATGCATGTTCATGCAGGTAGTTGGGATAGAACAGGCAAACCATGAGTGTAGAGTTGTAGAGTTGTACCCAGTCTTCTCCCCTGAAGGCGACAGAAAGTTCGCCGTGTGAGAGTGGGGATGCCTGGGAGCGGCTTCAGCTATCTGGGAGTTTGTTACGTAACTATGGAAAAGATAGCCTTTTAATATAGGCAAATCATATAGTAAATCCATGTAAATCCTCGAACGAACTGGGCCATGGCTTCCAGAGTTATGGTCAAATACCAGATGCCATGTCTGGTCTTCCATTCCTATTTGGATCTCGTTGAACCGATGATTCCCACCGAAGGACGACGAGGTTGGGAAACTCCTTGCGGACCGTTGCGCCAGCGAAGGCACAGCTCCAGCACAGCCTCGAAGCCAGCTTTCGAGATGCCATGGCGAAGCCGCCTGCGGTGCCACGTTTTGGGAGTTTTGGAATGATCTGAAGCTGGTTGGTGGTGACTGGCACATGAATGGATTATGACTTTCCATTCCGTTGGGAATTTCATCATCCCAACTGACTTTAACTCCATCATTTTTCAGAGGGGTAGGTCAACCACCAACTAGGAAGGTGATGGAAGGTGAATCAGATATACATCCGGAAAAAACACGAACATAGGTAGCTAATGGTAGCTATTCATATCCCGAACGAGACTCTTCTTGCATCATCTTGCCAGATATTTTCTGGAAGAGTGAACCCAAATCCTTGAAACACTTTTGGGTTTTGCTCTTGCTTTTGAAAATCAGGTAAAATACTCAAAAAGATGTAAACAGCAGGGCTACATGCTGTTGACCCACCACTGTCAAGATCGTGGCTGCAGGTACTGCGCCTGTCTCAGGACTGATATGACCTTCAGGAAAATCCCCCACGAATCGGAAGTGGTTTTGGGTTTAACCCTGGTGAGTCCCCAGAGGGGTTCCTATGAAGGTAACTGGGTTCTAAATATGGTTATTAGCCACTTCGATTCGTGGGATGATCGTATGGGCGGTCGTTTCATGGAGGCTTTCGGTCATACCAAGGAGATTGGGAGTGTCGGATCATGTGTTTTTCATTTGTTTGGCATACGAACTTGAAATGTTTATTTTTGTTTTCTGGGTGGATGCCAAAGTTAAGTTGATTCTTGATGGGGATGCTAAATATTGGCCAATTTGATAACTGCTGAGCAGCAACAAAGTGGGCATTTCAAGCTGTGGTGGACCATAGTCACTTTCCAGAAGATGTGTTGTACCAATGTTGGGCTATCAGACCCATATGGGAGAGGCGTATCATCCAGAACAATAGCAATCGCTGGGAGTATCTCCATCCGACCTAAGATCACTGTGGCGGGGAGGGACATTTTCAAGGTGCTCCCGTGCATGATGGACACCATTGGGCCATCCCCAACAGACTTCCGTTTGGGATTCCAGGAATTATTCGGAACCATCATCTGTGGGAACCGCTTTGCAAGACTATTTCGGCCAAAAACACCAAACACGTTTGGAATGTACTGCCCGTGATTCCCATCGATTCTCTCAAGATTTTGACGCCCCTCTGCTGGTTGAGGACTCTCGCCTGCTTCTGCGTGCCGATGACGGAACAGGTGGGTGGATGGCTTGGCGACATCTGGGGAGGCATCTTTGGGCTAAAATTCTGAGGGCGTGTCCGAAGTTGGGCTAGAATTAAGCTAATTTCTAGTGGCTATTTTGATAATCCATTATCCCTTATATCGTACTTGTGGTTTTGCGGTATATACCCCATTTTCAGACAAACTCATAGAAAATATCGCAAACTTAGAACATCTGACATTTCCACAGAACTGATAAGCAACAGTTGGCAGACACCCAGTAAACAAACATGGCATTTGAGCATCCTCCATTTTATATGTTCATTTATACTGTAGCTGATTTTGCCATCAAAAGATGGTAACACATGACATGAATATTTTCTTTTTTTGAGACTCAAGATAATATCTTAAGATAGAGATTATCCAATGCCTTTCCCACGTAAGACTCTACGATTTCTATGACTTTTCCATACAAAACTTATGAATTCTCATGAATTTCCAGATTTTCCTCGTTGCAGGCGTTGAGGCGACACTCTGCGGATCACCAGAGCAATTGGAAGACTTTTGGAAGGCGCAGATGATCTATCCAGTGGTGAGTGGCGGGAGCGTTTAGGAGCTAGGGCTATCCATGTTCCCCACTAAATGGGGAGCTCAGGATCTACTTAGAGTTTCCCAACCACAGGATAGATTAACATGGATGGAAGGTTAGCATATATGACATTGTTATGGAACTATGAGCTTTATAAGACAATATGGTGATAAAGCTGATATGACCAAGCTTGTATAACCAACAATACAATTATTTGGGTATAACCATTCGATTTGGTTTCACTCTTGGTTTGGATACTGGGAAACCTTGGATGAGTACTTTGATACTTTACTTCTTTTGCCATGGAATATGTGGTGTGACCGGCTAGAATTTGTCATTTTCTGCAGGGTATTGGCATGATTGGATTGGCAGCGTGTTTCTCAGTGCTGCTAGGTTTTGTTTGCGTCTATCCCCAGATCCACTAAGCCGTCTTAGTGGATCCATGGTTCGACCCATGTCTATGTTGAGTCTATGTTTTGTTGTCGACCATCCTGAGATCCCTGGTCACCCGGAATCCGGGTGACCGGGTCACGTTGCAGGCCGTAGCCATTCACCAGAGTTTTTTCGAGGCACGGAACGTTGCGATGTGGGTTTGGTACCTGGCAATGAGGGATTAACCTCCAATGAATATACCAATTTTAGCTAATTTTAATGATTCTTAATGTGGACAATGAGGCAATGAGGCAGTTAATCCGATTTGGGTGTACCGAATGTTTGGACATGTTTGGACAGACCCACATGATAGTTTCCTTGGTTCATACTGTTTAACACTTGGAATTCAGTACTGAGCTGTTGGAAAAGGGAAACAAATGCAGTTGGATTCCAGATGCAAAGAACATGATAAAACATATTTCTTTTGATGCAAGCAGGCAGTTTCATTATTTTTTTGCTATGGCACACCACCTGAACAACCTAATCTCCAATTGTGGTGGGTATGTTTATGGGTTTGCCTGAAAATATGGTACCCCAAAATCTACTGGTTGATTATGATGTACCCCTCTCAGATAGCCATACATTGGGGTATACTCCATTTTCAGACTCAGCAAAATCAATGAAAGCCATGGAAAGCCAATTTTTTATGGTAAAATTCTCCAAGACCATCATTTATTGCAGTTTGCCACTGGGAAAATTCGCAAATCCTGGCAGGTGCTCCCAAACCGCCGGAAAGCCAACACGGAGCTGCCATATCCAGTGGCGCGTCGAAAAATCCATGGTGAACATGACCACTACCCAGCAACCGAGTACTGTAAACGTTGGTTTGGTTGGACAAATAGGTAACATTGCCACTTTTGACAGCAAGAGTCTATACTCAGCAGTCATTATTGGTAACAGTAACTTGGTCTACTTGGTTGATACATGGTTGACACATGGATATAAGTCGGGAAAAAAAATCATGCCAAGTTGGTCTCCAAAGTGGCTTCTTTTTTTTTGGGGAGCGATCTCCTTGCATAGCAAGGTGTGGCTTTTTTTGGTAGCCCCAAATCATCCAAACTGGACGATTTTGGGGGTACCAAAGCCGTGGCTTGGGGGATCATCCCTTGAATCGTTGAAACCTCCATGTATTTGGAGTTAAAACGCCATTGGTTTCCAATATTAATGAATCCAATATTAATGAATCCATTTTTATTGGAGTTACCCTCTGGTTATTTAACATAGCCATGGAAAATGGCCCATTTATAGATGGTTTACCTATTAAAAATGGTGATTTTCCATGGCTATGTTAAATAACCAGAGGGTAAATTGAGAATATTGAGTTATAATTGGTAAGTTGTGCCTCAATTTTTTGATGAATCCATTGAAGTTTCCCAGCAAAGCGATGATGTGTGGATCCTTTGGCGGTGCACTCACCTCTAACCGTCCAAAAAAAACCTTGGTTGGTTTCTTTTAGTTGGCCTACCCACTGATAAATGAGAATAAACTACTATGACATGGTACTCCCCAAATATTTGCCTGGGTTTGTTTAAGATGATGTTAAATGTTCCCAATGGGAAATTCACTAGAATTGAGGTATCTATAGTCTATACTAATTTATCACTAAACAGTCAGCAAGCCTACCCACAAAGTGATAAATTTCCAACAACATCAATAAACTAGTATGAAATGGTACCCCCTGAACATTCACAGCGCTTTCTCTATCTTGGGTTGAAATGTAACAACGTTGTTTCCTGTGCCTCGAAGCCAAAAAGGTCTTCATTTGCTCCAAAGGACGTGTGGAGACCTGGTAACCTGGCGGGCTTATGGATATGTACACGGAAGACACAATACTCATTCAATAGATATTCATTTTGCAGTTTTATATCTATTTATTTATACCTTCATTTGTTTGTTTAATATATAATATAATGATATAAAATTAAATACACACATACATACATACCTAATAGTTGCGAATCTCTGTGATGGTGGTTGGACGACAAGCCCACACGGGTTTGTGGCCCTTGTTGACCTTTCGTCAATGCACTGCTGGGGAAGGTTTGGAGGATCACAAGTGGAACAATTGATAGAGGATCATCCCACGAATCATAAATGGTTCATATGCGTATTTCAAACCCAATTATATATCCCATAGGATCCATGTATGCTATATATGGTAACATTTACCATCAATATACACCAAATGTTAGCACATATACCAGCACCATGGATCCTATGGGTATGGGATAACCATGGATGACCCCACCTTGAGAAAGGGGACTTCCTATGGTTATTTTTTTTTCCACCAAGGATGATCCAAGTAGGATGGAAAAAACCACAGGTATTTCCAGCCAGGTCACCGTTGAAGCGATCGAAACGATCGCGGGTTTGACCAGAAATAGCCTCTCCCATATGCTCCATGGTGCTGGAATATTTACCTACAAAACTGGCTCATAGAAATGGGGTAAATCTTGGTAAATATTCCATACATGGAGCATATGGGTCTGGTAATTTAAGAGGTTGCTATAGAACATAGCACATTTAGCTCGTTGATTTACCCATTAAATGATGGTGATTTTCCAGTTCGCTATGTTAGTTTACCAGAGGGTACAGGATACCCCAAACTAGCCATTTTCAATATGGAAACCAATGACACACCCCGGAAGCGTGACCCAATTTTCATGGAAAAAACACATAGCTGAGAAGCATTGGATACCCTCCGGTCATCAGCTCTATATTACCATTAAATCACCATTAAATCCCACCAAATCACCATCCATCACCATGAAAAATCACTCCTTCTGGTTGGTCAAAGCACCATGAAGTCCCATGATCTCCCCTATGAAATCACATTTTTTTGGCTTAAATCACCCATGAAATGCTCCCTTTTGTCATGGATATGGCCTCCTCTCGTGCCTCTAGGTGCCTCTAGTGGTTTCCTCAATTGGCGCACGGAGCACTGCTTGGGGCCGGGGACCTCAGCGGGATCTCAGCGGGATCTCAGTGGACGTGGAGGACTCGAGTTGGTCAAAGGGATTCATCGAGGTTTCTCCCCGATTCGCTGTTGAGAATCAACCTCCGTTTTTTTGGGGGGGCTAAAGGCTCAAAGGCTCAAAGACCACAAAAACACCACGAGGGGCTCATTTGGCTGCTACGTCTTGTCACAACTACAGCAAGCCGAAGAAAGACAGAACAATAACAGTGATATGAAATCCCTTTCCTATCTATCTATCTGTTTGAGGGTTATAAAATAACAATGTTATAACCTCAGTTATTTTGAAGGTCAGACTCCTCTTCGGCAACGCGGCAGGTCAGACTCCTCAGGTGCCTGCCTCCCTAGAGCTTCCTGGGGATCTGCAGGAGAGTTGATATCTCGCAACCTAAAACGCTCACTGTTCCTGCGCTTTTTTTGTACATAAAATTACGACATAAATATATGTAAATTGTAATATACAGATGGAAACAAGGGAAACTCTGATCATTAGGAGAATTTTGGAGTAACCGAAAATGCTGACCAAGCCTGAGAAAATGGTTGAGGTGCGATGCCGCAATTTCCCTTGGGATTTCTGGTGGCTGATCTTCACCGCTGTGTAGCGTCATGGCGATGCCGCATTGCACCATTGCGAAGGTTAACCCGGCAAAGAGTAGCACAGCATGGGAACTATTTGCATCTATTTGTTGGATTTCTTCAGTCTCAAGCCCAATTCTATTGTCTTCCCATCGAGTTGTGAGTTACAATGTGAGGCCCCCAAGATAACTAAGTTGGTTTATAACTCCAATAACTATGGTTTATGGTACTTATAACTATAGTTACTGGGGCTTTTGTTAACCAACTTAGCTATCTTGGGGGGGCCACATGGTATCTTTACCGAAGCTCCTCCCCTTAGAATTCACCAGTGAAAACCCCCAAAAATGGTCAGCGTTTCTGCAGATTGATCTCAGATCCTCCAAGGTGCGGGTATTTTTTTACCACTTAGCCCAAGAATCCTTTACAAAACACGTGGTAAATAGTGGTAAATAGTGGTAAATATTTTCATGAAAGTATAACTTAATACTTCTGCACCGAGCTGTTGGTCGCCGCAACGTTCACGTTCACCTTGGCCACCTTGGCTCAAAGGGCGCGATCTGAGCCACGAAAAATCGGTGGAGACACTCTGAACTCGCCTGCCCCACAGGTGATCGGAGGTATCTTGACGGCTCCTGTGGCACTGTCTGTGGCACGTTTTGGGTGTGGGTCACACGGGACCTAATACGGGACCTTTGGGGAGAGCATAGTTTGAATATGTTTGAAGAAACTGAAGCAAGCAAATAAGTAGTAATAAACTACACGTCTGACTGGTTGGTGGTTTGGAACATGGCTTTTATGACTTTCCATATATTGGGAAGAATAGTCCCAACTGACTAGTATTTTTCAAGATGGTTATTGCACCACCAACCAGAATAAGTAGTCATAAACTACACATGAAGTCTAAACATTTGGGAATCAGCTTTGATTTCTTGTTTCTCGATGTATTCCATGGGACCCAACACGTTCTGTGCATGTTCTTCAGCAGCGCAGGTGGCTCAAACATTTTTGGTACCAATTGACACATGAAATTACCTAAAATTGGCCACTTTCAGTACTTAATGTCATATCCAGCCCCGAAACATGTTATAGTTTAACATATGGGTATGGATCAATACCTATTAATACCATTTTTAGGGGGTTATTCACATCCATAAATCCCAGCTATTTTGATGTGAACTACAGGGGTACAAGGTTTTGACACACTGCCATATATGCCCTCTGGTTATTTAACATAGCCATGGAAGCCATGGCCCATAGAAATAGATGATTTTCCCATAACAATGTTTAACATATTATAATACATTTTATTCATCCCAAAGTTCAAAAAAGTTGAGCGAAAAACCCAGATGAAACGTTTGCTGAGGCGAGCGCAATGGACAAGTATCGCAAGGTGATGAAACCTAAGGAGACAGCCCTGGGTCTGGGGGCGAAACCTGCCCTGGCTACCCTGGGTACCCTGGGTTGGAGCAGTTTTGAACCCAACATGTTTGAAAAAAGACCAATCAAGTGGAGGCTGGTTGGTGGTTTCAATCATGAATTTTTAATTTTCCATTTCATATATGGGATGTCATCCTTCCCATTGACTTTCATATTTCTCACGATGGTTAGTGCACCACCAACCAGTGTTGGAATATTTGACCAATCAAGTGGAGGGTGAATCGTTGAAAATACAGGGGATATTTCTAGGAGTCATTTGGGTTCTAGGCGGTGGGAAGATGGAAAGTAGCATCAGTCCATATTTGACAACATACCAAGTGAATGGTCGTGAAATCCGGCACCGAGCTCTTAGATGATAAACATCCCGTTAGAATACCATTTCCATGATTTACCCTCCGGTAAACGTTTACATAACCATGGAAAATCACCATTTTTTATGGGTAAATCCACTATACATGGCAATTTTCAATAGCTATGTTAAATTACCAGAGGGTACAGTTTTTCATAATTAGCATACCAACTGGTGCAGGATGGCTTGTCCGTCCACAGTACGAGATAAATGTGTCATGGTGCGTCAAGTGCTTGCATCCAAAAATGGGTCGAATCGTTCTTTCTGCCATTTTGACTCATTACCCACGTACAACCTGTGCGACATACCCTCTGATAATTTAACATAGCTATTGAAAATGGTGATTTATAGCGAGTTTTCCCATTAAAACTGGTGATGTTCCATAGTTATGTTAAATTACCAGAGGGTAACGTGAAACCAAGCGGATCATTGAGAGAGCATTGTCTGAGTAGTGTCAGCATTCATATTCCACGATTGATGAATTACGTAAGGGGTAGCCCCTCAAAAAGTCACAGATGCTCCTGAGAATGGCCCCCAAATGAAACAAACTCAACGTTGTTTTTTCGCACATTTGCTTCCAACCATTTTTGTTTGGTGTTGACCCGCTTCAGAGGTTTCCCAGTTTTGGACTTATATGGATATCTGGTTGGTGGTTTCAAACATGAATTTTATTTTCCATTTCATATATGGGATGTCATCCTTCCCATTGACGAACTCCATCATTTTTCAAGATGGTTATTGCACCACCAACCAGCTTGGGTATTAAGGTCAATATCAATACCTATGATTCATGGTTATGGTTATTACTAATTACCCATCCAACAATACCATACAATAGCCATCTGGTTGGTGGTTTGGAACATTTTTTATTTTTCCATATATTGGACATAATACTCCCAACTGACGAACTCATATTTTTCAGAGGGGTAGGTCAACCACCAACCAGTAATTACCCATCCAACAATACCATACAATCAATGGCCATTTCAGGAACCTAAATTGGAGGTACCTACCATATATAAGGCCTATTGTTCAGGCTTATGTAAGGGAATATCCCCACAAAATATGGCCAAACATATGGTACTAACGTACCTCCATTTTAGGATCCTGGAATTCCCATTGATACAATAGCCATATATAGATATTTGTAGCCCATGCCCATTGGTCATGGTTCCATGTCTGTTGATCTCCAGCATCCTGCTCCGATGCTCGGCTTCCAGGATACCCGGCCTGGTAAACATAGAAAAAGCTATTGAAAATGGCCAGAAATAGTGGATTTTCCCATTAAAAATGGTGATTTTTCCGGAAATCCAGGATACCCGGCCATAGAAATAGTGGATTTACCATGGATTTACCATGGATTTACCCATTAACATTAAACATGGTGGATCTTTCCATAGTAAACGTTTACCAGAGGGTAACCCCAAAGATAGTTTTTTTTTTTGGGATCAGTGGTCTGCTTTTTCCAGGCAAGAATAGTCTGTCATGTTAGCCAAAGCAATAGGATCCACCATCCCCAAATTTAGCATTTTCTATGATAAATCCAATCGTTGGTCGAGTTAGAAAGCAAAATAAAGCTATCTTGAATTTATCATAAATCACTTGTGTTGTTGATTAGATCCCCATGTTGACTAAATCATCTCAAATTCCATTTGTTTAAGGTGAAATCGACCCATCAAGTTAGTTAAGCTAGTGTTATCCCCATTTTTCTAGCTCTTAAACTACCAAGTGTTCCCAATTTTCCATATTTTGTAGCTCAAATCCCTATCCTGGCCATGACATGCCTGCTTTTTTTTGCCACGAAACGCGCAGGAGGACGTCCAGAAGGCAGACGAAGAGATCCGCGTGACGGCGGCGGGCAGCGTGTCGGTCCGGGATGCCTGGGATGCCGCTGGAATAATTAGGGGGGTACTCCTCAAATAGTCATAATCTGATACTGAAATGCTATCTACTCCAGGATCATATTATATATATATGATTATATATATATTAATAGTGGTTAGTAATGGTTAATAGTGGTTAGTAATATATTATAAGCATATCTGGATATCTGGGTAAATTTGATCACGACCTGGACAATCACCATTAAAATAATAGGTACATCAACGAACTAAATGGGTCACATTCCATGCTATTGCCAGAGGGTATCCAAAATGGATGGTTTCTAATGGAAAATCCTACTAAAATGGGATGATTTGGGGGTACCATCATTTTAGGAAACCTCCATGTGGAAATACTTCGATATCAGATGTGGACACAATGGCTGCTAAACCCCTGTTTGATGATGGTTGATGATTGTGGAGGGTTATACTACATTATACTGGGTTGTGTCAAACACTAATGGGTATACTATTGGGGCTATTAACTCTTAACTGACAGGAATAGATATTGGGCTGTGTCTGAAAATTCGGGAATACCCACAAATAGTTCCATTGTTTTACAGGGAAATTCATTTTCTAATCCATTGCAATTGCAATTGGAAGTAACTTATTTTCAGACAAACTCATGTGGACATACTTCATAGATATCATAAGATGTGGACATATGACATAGTTATACGTGGACATATTATTATCCAATGTCTAATCACTATAATAATATGAACCAACATTTTATCTAACTATACAAATAGATGGTCTAAATATCCCTGGATGCACTATTACCTGTCTATATCTATACACATATGTGATATATTTGAATAGATATGTATTTACTGGAATGATGTTGGTTTATCTGATGGTGGGTCAGTCCCTTGAAGGGGACTATCAGTCGTTCAAGTAGCTGATCAGCTCAGCCACAGTCGGACTGGCCAGGGCTCGGTGAGTGAAGGGGAAGCACTGGGGGTTTTTGGCTTCCCTATTTTTTAAGACATCACCATATGTCATGACTGGCCATATGGATTGGTTTCAGGGAAAAATAAAAAAGGAAACTGTGAAACCTTCTGGTAAAATTACCATTAAATATATGGGGTTTTCCTGTATTTTTTTTTCCCCCTAAACCAATCCATTGAGACTTGCGACTGCGACTTGTTGGTGGGTCGGTGTTGGGTTAGGAAGATCAGGCTGGGCTCCAATCTACCTGAAGGGATGGGCAAAACATCAGGGGTTGAACATGGGGTGCCAATAGCATCATAGATTTGGAAACAAAAATGTACCTGTGCAATTTCAGGGATTGCCATTATCCTAGCCCCGTTCTGCCTGCCTTCAAAAGCTTTGGAATGAGCAAAATGAGCGCTGAGGCGTACGTTTCTCGTGCGGCCACTGTGTTCAATGAGCTCAAGAAGCCCTATGCTCGGAACCCCAGACTTTGTGGCAGATCCGGCGGAAGAGTTGCGCCTGTCTTTGGACCTAGCTCTAGCATGGCACAGACTCATGCGAGTATGTCCAAACAATTGAAAGCTCGCGATGTTGAAACCGGTGTTGTTTCTGGTCTTGAAAAAATGGATATTGCAGGATCTAAGTACCACGAAAATTCCTAATGCGGAAGCGATTCTGAACCCATTTTCCAGTTTAAAATGTCACTCTCCGTACCAGTGCTGCGTCCATGTTGAACTTATTGAAACATGGCAAGATCATGGGCAGTGCCAGAATTCGATCTGATAGGCTGGAGATTTTATAGGTGAAACCCGGAATAAAAGCCTGGAACCCATCCACTTGGTTTGCAACTTCAAGTGTTTGCAACATATTGCAACTTTGCACAGGTATGTATGATTTTATGTGTGTTTTACCCTCTGGCAATTTAACATAACCATAGTTTTTTTTGAAAATCATCATTTTTAATAGGCAAAACATCTGTACCTGGAACTTGTTCCATAGCTATCTTGAATTACCAGAGGGTCCAGGAAACCCACTTCGCTGACCCACTTCGCTGAGGCGACATCAAGTACAAATACATCTAACATAAATCATAGTTAACCATAGTTAGTAAACAAACCCCACTTATCATTGGATTGGTGGGAACATCGAAACCGGAAACCATTGAAACCATGGTTTAAAAACCATCAACGATAGGGTTTTCCGGGTTTTCCTGTAAAATTTCCCTGAAATCATAGAATTGGATGATGGGAAAATTTACAGGAAACCCCTATATTTGATGGTAAAAACCAGAAGGTTTCCGGTTTCGATTTTCCCTTAAACCAATCCATTGATGAAACCAATTCAATGAACTTCGCTTAAAGGACGCATCCCGCGGCCACAACTCCTGAGGTGATCGTGCAAGCCACTGGCAACGCTCTGACCAAGGCGGTGACTGCGGCCGAGGTACTGCCCAGCTGGGCAAGGGCTGTTGTTGGTGTCCTGGGGAGATCCTATGGGATCGCTAAGTTACCATGGTTTTCACTACGATTTTATGATTTTTATGGTCTGAGTGGATTTGGAATAATGACTTAGGAAACCTCCATATTAAAGTCCCTACGAAATAGGAAGCACAACAGCATTTCTGAGGCCAGTTCAACAGCTATTGATGGAAATTCAGGCTCCTAGAGGCTTCGTTAGTTAGTGATCTGGGACCCTGGCAATGAACGTGGCAACGGCTCTATGTGTCAGGGTCAAGTTAGCTCATTTTGCCATCAAAAGGGATAGTACTCCCTGCATCGTACTACTTGTCAGACCCAGCATTTCAGGACTCCCATCTCATGGTGAGAAGGACTTTTGCATGTTTTTTCCCCATGTTTTATGTTGATCATGGCATATCTCACCCCACTGTTTCAACCATTTTCAACCACCACGAGATTCCCCCCGCTGAACGAACAACCGAACGCGCCGCTAGGTCATCAAGAGGCGTTTCAAGGGCCTGCACCAAATCACAGAGCTAAAGACTGTGCTTTGGCGAACTGATCCAGTTCCAGTTGGGTGTTTTCTGATCCAACCGGGGCTTAAAAACACCAAAAAAAGGGGCATAACTGAGTCAGCAATGGTTAACTGGCTTTAAGTGGTGAAAGAATTCTATGGCTGATTTTCCATTACCTGTGATCCAGAGTCGCGAACAGATGTTTCCTGCCTTCAACTGGCAGTCACCATGCCAGGCGCTTCACTCTGCAATTTGAAGAATGAAGTGCACATCTCCATCGAAACATCAATGGCCTGGAAGACATGTATTGTTTTTATATGTTTTTATCACTGGTTGATGCAAGTTTGGATGACATTTTCAATTCATACGCGGGAAGATTTCCCGGTACCTTATGCAATGCTGTTGTTATTTAATCACATTTAGGTGAGAGACATCAGCATCCTATGCCACTTATGGATACAGAAACTTTCAATGCAAGGTATATTTCTCAACATTTCTACTTTGCACGTAAAGACCTGACTTGAAAAAAGTGAGGATCTTGTAGAGTCTCTACCTTGCACATTGTAAGGTTAGTACATATGTGTTATATATCCTTGCACAATGTTTATACACGCAGCCCTCTTCGGACTCTTCGGTCCCTTTACTATCGCTATCGGCCAAGCAGCCTAGCCCAAGGTTGAGATCACGGATGAGTACGAACCAATGGAAGAAGGACTTGACAAGGTTCAGATGGGGCATGGGATAGCTTGAAGCAGGAAAACTGATGGGTTCTTATGGATAATAGTGGGGAAAATTCATATATTCGATATCTATAAATCTGGATTATTTTTTTAAATCCCGGGATAATACTGGCAAAAATCATCTATATACATATATAAATATTATTTATAAATGATTTTTCCCAAATATGGATGAAATTGATCTATAAATATCCATAGACCTGATAGATTCCTTGGCGTCCTTGTCTCCAACGGAGACATCCAGGTGACATCCAGCAGTTAACTGGAAGCCTTCCGGGTCATTAAACAATTCCATGGTTCCCATGGAAAACATGGTGATTTTCCCATGGATTTTCCATAGGAGTAATCTATGAACACCAGGTTTCCACATTTTTTACAACATTGAAGTTATCTTAGTTTTACAGCAGGGAAAAGTCGGAGCAGCGTTGTGGTTTTGGTTTTGATCCCTCAAGGCTGACGGATGATGCAAGCCTCCCTGTTCTCGGTAAACATTACAATCCGGTCCTCCTAATGTGAACTAATTGCCACCATATGGCCCCCCCAGAAGGAACAGATCCGATAGTATTCCTGAACAAGGGCTTTTTTCAGGGGATGTTTAATAGAAAAGGGGCATGGGATTGAATCATAGGGATCAGTTACACCAAAGAATAACCATATCTATCCTATCCATACCTTTTAGGACAATGTTCTTCTGTCAATAAAAACACCTTGGTCAAGATTGCGGGCTACCCTTTAGTAATCAAACCTGGTACCCTCTGGTTATGACTAACATAGCCATGGAACATGGCCCATAGAAATAGATGATTTTCCCAGCTATAAACCTCCATTTATAAGGGATTTTCCATGGCTATGTTAGTCATAACCAGATGGTAATTGACAAGTCCCTATAAATGGAGGCTTGTCGGGACCATCAACGAACTCGATTTTCCAGCCATGATGACTCTGGCGATTTAACGCGAACTGCGAACTGGCGATTTCCCACCCATTTTGAAGAGGTAAAACATCAGCAATCATCTATAAATGAGCCATGTTCAATAGCTATGTTATGTTAAGTTACTATTTCTTTATATATTTCTTTATTTTCCCAGTTTTCCTCCTTGTATCTGGTGTGCTGGGAGCAGCTCTGATTTGGACATCTGCGAAGGAGAGGACTCTTTAAACTCGCCCTATTCGGTTATAGAGACGTTGCTTCTGAACTGGTGTTCCCCCAACACACCACTACAGCACACTCTGGTCGGCTGTCAACTGCCATTACCACCTTTGATGCTGGTTGTCACCCAAACATGGGAGTTTCCTTCCCCTTGCCACACTCTTGGATTCGTTTTGATGGAATCTTCACCTGAGATAATCTGCTCATATCATATTCATCATATAGATTGCAATATATGGGAATTCTTCCTGGAATTGGTTGAGGGGAAGGGCAACTATCCCCAAATAGCCGAACTTTTCAGCTTACTGAAAAAAAATGATAGGTTCTGGTTAGATATCACATGACTTTCCTTTTTTAATGTTATCCAGATCCATTTTGATCTCCCCTATTCTGAGACAAACCCATCATCGCCCAGCCATGCAATTTCCGTGGAGGTGACGGACGTTCGAAACGTCTCGGTGGTGGAGATCAAACTTTCCAAGGCCTTGGATGTCAATGCAACAGTTCTCCAGAGATTAAGATAGATTAAAGTTAAACGAGGACTTTTTTTGAACAAAAGATGTAGTTCAAGTAAGGTGTGACTACAATCAAAGGTATCAAAGGTGTACCTTAGTGGTTAATTCATACAATGTCATACACAGGTAGCTAGAGATCAAGCTTGTTTTGGGTCCGTTGGCAGTTTCAAAATGTGCATGTCTTTTTGTTTTTGATCATCCTGAGACAATGATGAGGATGATGCTGCTGCTGCTGATGATTAATATTATTGTTATTGTTGTTACTATGATTATATTTATTCGTTTGAACATATATAATCATTATTATTAGCCGTATATATGATTAGTAGCATCATGATTTTTATTTGTATTATATCATATTATATGATACATTGTCCAAATTTCCCAGGGAGTTTGACGCCATCAATCGGATGATCACAGATTAAAAACACCCAATGGTGAACCGAACCATGGGGGGTCTCTCTGCAGTGTTCCAGCACCATTTTGTACACATTGGTAATTTAACATTTTGTGGAACATGCCTATGTTTTTTGATAGGCATGATAAATCGTCTAGACATGGGCTGTTGTAAATGGTTTATTACTAAAAATATATGTCATAGCTGCTCTAAATGATCTATTTTGATAGGTAAATATATGGCAACTCTCAATTTTCAATAGCAAACTGTTTATTTTATTTTTTTTAATAGGTAAATCCATGATAATCCATGTAGATGTCCATTTTCCATATGACACTGTTACATTATCAGAGGGTACCATCGGGGATCTTGCGAGGAGCCCCTGGACACCAGTGACAAGGGCTACCAGCCGCCCCTAGACGAGTCCATGGTGAAGGAATTTGACCCCGAGGCCGCGAGCCGCGCGAAGAGCCGCAAAGAGCCGGTCTTCGCCGCGAAGACCCGATGAAAATGATTTGTGAAAAATCCCATCCCGCTAGTGCTAAATAATCTATATAAGTATGTTACAAAAAAGTATCCAACTTATCAAGATAATGGATTATTATTGATCCACATATTTCAATATATACTGTGTATATATATATTTAACATTAGATTTAGCAAATAATATTATATCAGTTGAAAGATATGAATTAAACACCTACATTGTATGTTCACAAATATGTGCACATGCCCTACTAAACCATGGTTTCCGGGGTGGTGTTTAATATGAAGGGGGGGACGTATTTCATGCATATATATATATTTATGTATAATGGCGAAATCATTGAAGTAAATAGGAGACTCACCAAATTTTCAATGTTAGTTCAGCCACAGTCACTTCAGTAGTGCAAAATATGTTTTAATGGGTAAATCATCGAACTACATGGGGGATTAAATTTTCAATGTTAAGGCAGTTCACTTCAGTAGGGAAAGTCCTGGCAATGTCCAGTGAACGAAAAATTGTTGGGGTGAAGAAATCCACTTACGATTCCATGCGCCACCAGCGGATGGAAGTCTCAACGTCATCATTTTTAGAGATTTTAGCGCAGTTGTGTTGGGAGCATGTCAGTGGGATCAAATTTAGATGGAGTCTCAGTTTATGGGTCTTCCTGGATTTTCATGGGGATTTATATGGGATTTAGTGGGTTTTATATGTGATTGTTCAGTGACTTTCATGCAACAAGTTGCAAAATACTTTTTCTTTACATTTTTTCTGAATCTGAACTTCAGACCAGGACAGTTCCAGATGAGTACAGCAGTTGCCAAATCCCCCAAAGGTGTTTTTTTTGTTCGAGTTTCTACTCGCAGACTCGCATTGAAGGACTTTGAGGTCTTGGATTTTTGAAAGGCTTCATCAATATATTGACTACGTATGGCTGATGAACATCATAAAATCTCAACAAGCAGAATGAGGCTTTTCCAAGAGGCTTTTAGTCATGGCGGGATGTGTGGCTGTCACAAGTGCAGGCACGTTCAGCGCCACGTTCAGCCATGTTCAGCCTGCGCATGTGTTTGGTACATTTCTCAACATTTGGCATTGTCAAATGCTATTCTGGT
Organism: Cladocopium goreaui; assembly: GCA_947184155.2. NCBI lineage: Eukaryota > Dinophyceae > Suessiales > Symbiodiniaceae > Cladocopium > Cladocopium goreaui. The sequence goes on from CAMXCT020002186.1 coordinate 71,999, forward strand.
TGGTGGTTTGGAACATGTTTATTTTTCCATATATTGGGAATAATCATTCCAACTGACTAATATTTTTCAGAGGGGTTGAAACCACCAACCAGTATTCGTATTGGTCCATTGGACTAAAATACTAAAATATGTTACGTGGTTTTGCATATTTGAGTTTGAACTGGATTAGACTTGTGCGTGCATTACAGTCATTGCGGCAATTCCACAACATCCAGCGAAAGCCCAATGTACCAGTTTGAGTTGCTCGTATACCCTGATTCTTGGATCGATAGTAATTACTTGATATGCCATGATATCCTCTGGTAATTTATATATATATATATATAATATAGCTATGGAAGCCATGGCCCATTTATAGATGATTTTCCTATTAAACATGGTTATTTTCATAGCCAACTGTTAAATTACCAGAGGGTATGCCTGCATATTTCCTATCTGAGCTGGAGCTGCCCTCGGCACGCCATCAGGACATGGTGCGTGGAAGAGGACGTGGCGGTGGCACGGGCAAAGGCCGGATCTTCGCTGGCGGCTCTTGGGTTTTTAAGGCAAACATCAGATGTTTTGAAATCAAGAAACATTGCAACATGGACATAATAAAAAAACAAACTGAAAATTTCCCCGTATGAAGTGTAAGTCTAATGAGTCTAATTTCCTTGATTGTTTATTTCAAAGCCTTACAGAGGAAATGATCCCATTGGACCAGCAGACAAGTTCAATCAGAAGGGACTCCTCAAGCTGGAGGATAAATGCCAAGAATGAATTCATAGTGCACAAGAAGTATCAAGAAACATCCAAATGAATGGCACAAGAGCAGATTTATATAGTTTTTATTGCATACCCACAAGGGAAATGCCGGGCAGCAATCAACCTCAATCGGATGTAGTTTGATGCGCCACGTATCCACACTCGACACAGAAAGACTTGGGTCAAGCTGCTGCGTGCCCCGAAGAACTGATAAAAATGCCACAGCGACAGCCCCAAATCGATGCTTTCCTGTTTCGAACATGTTTGACCGCCCAATTTTGTAGGTGAACTCCTCTTCAATCCACCGTTTCTTTGGATCAAATCCAGAATTCTGTTGCTGAAGTCCAACATTTTTGACAGTGTTTCTGGGTTAAGTCCGTATCCCCCACCTTTTTTTGGTGGTTGAACTCCTTCCGGAGAAATTCCAGAATCTTTGTCTCCCAATTTTTGCTCGTGAAATTCCGTTGATTTCTTGGTGAACTCCGCCGTAATCACCAAGTCATCAAGTCTTGGTCTCCAGGCCGTGGGCGAGGCAAGGGCAAAGGCCGTGGACGTGGCGCCTCTGGAGGGTACCTGGGCCTGGGCCAGGGCTGTGGGGTCTCAACATTTGGGTGTGTCTGAAAATAGTGTACCCCTAAACCCACTGGTTTTGCTGATCATTATCCCTATGAAATTGCTATTTCATTGGGAATATACCCTATTTTCAGACAAACCCATTTGGAGGGTTCTCAATGGGCCATTTTCCAGAGAAAAAAGGGGGGGACCCATGGGGACCCCAGTCGAGCGATAGCGCCGATAGCGTTCAGAAACGCCTGAAAGAAGTGGCTACAAAAAAACTATGGTGTATGGTAGAAGGAACTAGTTTTCATGGATGTGAACATGGGGTTTATACAACAACTTATAACTGGGCACCATCCTGTAGGATCCTGTAGCTATGTAAGGGGATACCCAACTTCTATGGCTTTATAAAAACATGGATGGTTTACCCTCTGGTCAATGGTTTGCTATGGTGTAGATGGATATAGATGGCCCATAGACATATCAACATGATGATTTCCTGAACTTAATAACGGTGATTTTCCAGTTCGCTACGTTAAATAACCAAAGGGTAGTGTGGTAAACCCAATGCCATACACCTACCATTTGGGGAGTTGATACAACCTATAAAAATGGTGATTTTTGGGATGGTTTATGATTGGGTTTACCACATCAAATTGAGAGTATTAATTACGTAGCCCCCAAAAAGATGGAACCGTCTTCACTTTATCAGCCAATTGCTGTCACTATTTTAGGAAAATTCTACGAATTTCTGTAGCTTTTTTGGGGTTACTACAGACTATGTAGTCATGTAGTAATACCACTGATTCGAAGGCACTCTAAATCTATTTAGATCGTTATCTTTGATTTGATAGGAGGGTTTTGTTTTGTGTCTGACAATTATGAAAAAACCATTGATTTTCGATGGTTGATGATGGTTGCACACTCAGTTAATTATTTTTTTCCTATAAAACAATGAAATAACTTGCATGATTCTAGGGTTCCCATTCTTTCAAAAGAAAATTCACCATTCCATTTATTGCGAGTTAGAATACTTTTCCAACTTTTTGGGTGTTGCTATGTGCAATAGATAGATAACTATGAATATACATGGCGGTTTCCTAAAATGGGGTACCACCAATCATCCATTCTAATAGGTGTTTCCACTATAAACCATCCATTTTTGGGTACCACCATTTTAGAAAATCCCCTCATATAGATAAATCTTTCATGTCAAAAAGATAGAACTTGTGAAGTGCGTCGGCTTCTTTGTTTGCCATTTCTGGAAATCCAGAAACAATTTCTTGCACTGGTAGAAACCGTTTGCTAAATACTAGAAACCATCAGAATCAGTAGTATCAAGGTTATTACAGCATTTAATGTAACTTATCTACATCCACATATACCCTTCCTATGGGCGTGTCCGAAAATAGAGGATATCGTTACTGCTGTCTCGAGAGAACACGTCCATGTGGTCGTGAAATAGTTATTGATCCAGATCCCAAAGGTGATGTTTACAGAGGGAATATAAGAAACCCTGTTGTTACCCTCTGGTAAACGTCTACAATGGAAAGATCCACCATTTTATAGGGTAAATCAACTTTTTCAATGGCCATGTTCAATAGCTTTTTGTTTGTTTACCAGAGGTAATTGTAAATTGATCGTGTTGGATTTTATATTTCGCATTATCATTGTCTTTCTCAGGCTTCAATCGGCATATG
>CAMXCT020002186.1:77500-87500 GCA_947184155.2 Cladocopium goreaui
TTTTGACCAATATGGAGGCAGCAGTAGATGTTTTGTTTGATCTTGTGGTTGGAACCTCACTCGATTTTATTCTCGAAATTGTAAGTCATATTTTGATACACTACGCATGTAAGGTGGCTTTTCAAACGTCTCCAACCTCAACAAGAGGTTGACATTTTGTCTTACCAGATCCTTGAATCGTGACATGTTTGAATTTGGCCAGAAGGGATACGGATACGTTGCAGCATTCCCAGTGGGTAACACTTAGTCTTGCAATGCAAAGAAAGCCATTGTGGTTTTGAAAATCGGACCTTGAATACACTTTTCAAAGGGGAAGATGTGTGGAAAAACATCCCCAACATCACCATTTTTATGGGTGCTCTAAGCTATCCCCAGTCATGGTAGGTTGATGGCATTGGGTTACCTACATTAAACATTAAACGTGGTTAGAGCTTTAAAAAACAAGAGACGTTGGCCATGTAATTCCAATCTTTCGCCTCGGTCATTGCCCCAACAAGGTGGGGGTCTGTGTCTTGACTTGACCCTTCGCATCAAGGCAAGAGCAAAGGCAAAGGTTCCAAGGGCTCTAAGGGCTCTAAGGGCTCTAAGGGCTCCAAAGGAAAGGCTGGGCGGCTGGTGGCGGCTGGGGGCGGCTGAGTCTGGGATGAGTGCAAGGTCTGATTTTGTGACTCCTATTTTTGCCCAGTGAAATTAGAAATCTCTGTCAACCACAGGGTACAGAACCATTTTTGAATGATAATTCGCTTTTTTGGAAGATGCTTAACATGAATCTGATGGCTCCACAGTGTCAGCAAGCTAGAAATGGCTGAGATTTGCGATAGCATGTCCTCTTCGTGGAACTGTGCCTGTGCTGTCAGGGTAAGTATGAAGATGATTATGCCTCTCCCTCGAAGGGCAAGGGAAAAGGCAAGAGCAAAGGAAAGAGCAAGAGCAAGTGGCTTGGCAAGAGCAGAGCTTGACATGTCCTTTTGGAGTAACATGGGGTAACCATGGTATCACCAACAAAAAATACTATAAAATACTTGTTTATATAACCAGCATTGATATTTCCTTTCGCTGTGAATCAAGCCCTTTGAGACCTGTTGGGACCACAGATGTTCTCTCCCTTGTAACAGTAAACGACCCCATTTCAAGACTTATGTGTTTCATCCTGTTTCCAAAGATCTGTGAGCCATGCAAAAAGCTGGCTGCTCTTGAACAGGAACCGCACATGGGTTCCTCTGAAAATAGGGTACATCCAAATTTCATGGTCAATCACTATTTCTACACCCAACTTCCACGATGATTCGTCGTTTACTCACCACTTTCCCTATTAAATCTAGCAATTGGACCAAGCCAGCAAGGTATGATGACTTTGATGAGCCCAAGGCCGCGTTTGATGAGTCGGTCTGAAAGTTATGGGAACACCAATTTGATGGTTTATCATGGTTTATAATATTTCTTCTTGGTGTGTTTTCATGGTAATATTGTTTTTCATGTTTTTTGAATTTGTTTTTTTGTTTGCATCCCCAATTTCTTGGACAAATCCATGTGTAGGGTTTGTTCCTAGGAGCGGAGGAGCGGCATTCATCTGATTAATAGGGGTCAACAGCAACTGCTTTTTTGGCATCTAAAATAAGCGTCATTTGGGTCTAGGTGGATACGTATACATATATATATATTATATATGTATATATGTATATATGTATATATATATATATATCGTATATATATAATATGTATATAGTTGTATATATATATATTGTAATATACATATACGGTATACGTGTAATTATATATATATACATATCACAAATTATATATAATAGAATCACATATTATATATATAATGTACACACATTCACCTGTGTCTTCGGATCTTCGCAGTGACTATGGCTGGATACAGCCATGGGTCCAAAGGAAGGAATCGCTACGGGGGTGCAGCTGGGGTTCGCTCACATTTCTTACTAACCGTGGTGTTAAAACAAATCTATTGGGATATAACCACGTAACCACTCCTATGGTTATTATATATCCGCTCATAACTCGAATCGCGCCCAAGTACCAGCTCTGAACAGATTTTTCCTTCAGCCCTTGGCATGGCAGCACTGCGAGGGAAAGGGCAAGAGCAGCAAGGGCGGCAAAGGAAAATCCAAGAGCAAGTCATGGGAGGCCGATCGTCCCAGGATGTTTACGACCGGATGTGCATCCCAGGAATCGCTACAGTAGCTTCTGCTTCTGACCCGGACCCATAGCTGCCATAGCCCTCTAACGAGATCGGTGTAAGATGGTTACCCTCTGGTAAACTAACATAGCTATTGAAAATCACCATTTTTAATGGGAAAATCCACTATAAATGGCCATTTTCAATAGCTATGTTAGTTTACCAGAGGGTACCCACACACAGGGATACACCTGAAAGTTGGTCAGGACTCTTATTCTCCACCCAAGACCAAGGGCTACTCTTCGGGAGGGAGCAACTTGGATGAAACAGGCGCGACCAGAACACCCAAACAAGGGCTCCAGCAACATATGCCAGGATGGTGCTTTCCTTTCACTGATAGCACTTCTAAAAGAGTTCCCGGCATTCTCAATTTCTGGGACTTGAGGATATGAGTTTGAATCAACAGTTAAGGCCTGCAGAACCCCACACATGTGATCCGACCTAGTACAATAAGGTATCGGTACCTGGTGGTGTGACCAGTTCTGAGCATCATAACCTGCCGTGAAGGACTTGACGTCATGGTGAGTTATGATGATGAAAAATGGGTGATGATGATCAGAAGCCTGATCTTCTTGTTCTGGTCCTTTTGACAGTTTGACATACATGAATGTGTTGTTGTAGCTCTTAGATATAAAGATGATAAAGATGTGAAGCCACAGAACTCTGGTTTGCCACTGATTTTACGAGAACACACGTAAACCAGGATTCTCAGGACGGATTTGGAATCAGATATGTCAAGTGGGGAGTTATTTATTCTATTGGAAGTAACTAGATTGATTTGCGTACATACACATGGGGGAGCCAAAGAACCCAACCACCTTGTTCATATGTTTAGCACCTGGTTGGAACATTTTTCATGACTTTCCATATATTGGGAATGTCATCATCCCAACTGATTTTAACTCCATCATTTTTCAGAGGGGTAGGTCAACTTAACCATCAAGCAGGCTCCTATTTTTGCTATGTCCTGCAAGTGAACCAGTTGGTTTTGGATATGTTCACCTAGGCAAGGGTCAGTCCTACGGCTGGGGCGGCTACGAGGACGGATTCCACGGAATGGAGTCCATGGAATGGATTCCATGGCCCAGAACAGGGTGACTTTCTCCATAGCTATCTTGGTTTAATGTTAGTGAAGTAATAGGATTCACCATCCCCAATTTGAGAATCTTTATGGCTGGACATGGCTGGTATAAACTATCAAAGTATGGATGGTTTATTATTGCTTCACCAACAGTTACTAACATTGTGGTTTACTGAAGGATCTCCCCAAAATTGATGGTTCATGTTTTTTTCGGTCCGTTTTTCCAAGGAATTCGGACATTTGGGGGTATACCACATGTTCAGACACATGTAAGTGTTTGGGTCACATGTACCTGTTGGGGTGATCAAACAATTCCGGAGCACTTGAGGAACTTAAGAACACATCCATGCAACTTTCAAAAGTTCAGGGAATTGGAAAAGAAATGCTCATCAGCCCTTTGAACGCCAATAATCATGATTAACCTTTGTTGGTCACTTGTTTCCCATTACATCCCAGATGGTATTCACATGCAGGGCTGCTCCAAGCTGCTGAATCTCTGCCGCAAGGGGGTCATGGTTGGTCCAGCAGACTCCCTAACCTCCAGGATAAAAGCTACGGTAAGTCGTCGGGCAAGGGCTGGGGTAAGTCGTCCTCCTATGACAGCTATGGAAGCAGCTTGGCAGTGGAACACAAGTGGGGCTGTTGGTGAGATCGTGCTTTTTGGTCACTATTGATCCATATTACATGATATTTTGATAATTGATTACTGCACTTATAAATTATTTTCATATCCCTAACAGAACTCACCATCAAATATGGGGATTTAACAGGGTCCTTCATTTGGCTTTGTTCAAACATGGGGTATACCCCAAATTTGCAATTGAAAAAACCAGCTTCCGACAGGCCCACTTGGATGTTAATTCATCCAGCAGTCTGTGGGTTGTTTAGTGTTGCTAAGTGGGATACACCTACAAGTAGTGTTATCCTTGAGATCCCTTGGGTTAAGCAAGCATGACAGCAGCAAATAAGAGAAACAGGCCTTAGGAAGATGACAAACAGGAGCACATATAATATATATATATATATGTATATGTATATGTATATGTATATGTATATATATATATACGGCAAATGCCTGGGCTTTGCCCGGAACCGCAACCACGACAGGCAACGCATCATCATCATCATCATCACCACCACCATCATCATCATCATCATCAATCATCATCATCATCATCAAACCCTTGTTGAAGATCTTCAAAATGAAGATAGAAGTTTAACGGGGGTGGGAGAATTAAACCCTTATTGAAGATCTTCATTGAATGTAGAAGTTTAACGGGGTTGGGAGAATTAAACCCTTGTTGAAGATCTTCAATGAATGTAGAAGTTTAACGGGGGTGGGAGAATTAAACCCTTATTGAAGATCTTCATTGAATGTAAAGTTCAATGGGGGTGGGAGAATTAAACCCTTATTCAAGATCTTCATTGAATGTAAAGTTCAACGGGGGTGGGAGAATTAAACCCTTATTGAAGATCTTCATTGAATGTAAAGTTCAACGGGGGTGGGACTTTAATATTCCCTAGTACCTTTGTTGATCTTCTTAATGGAATGTAAAGTTTCACGGGGGTGGGACTTTAATATTCGCTAATACCTTTGTTGATCTTCTCAATGGAATGTAAAGTTTCACGGGGGTGGGAGTTTAATATTCCCTAGTAGCTTTGTTGAAATTCCCATAGGAATTTAAAGTTTAACGGGGGTGGGAGTTTAATATTCCCTAGTACCTGTGTTGATCTCCCCAATTGAATGTAAAGTTTAACGGGGGTGGGAGTTTAATATTCGCTAGTACCTTTGTTGATCTTCCCAATGGAATGTAAAGTTTCACGGGGTGGGAGTTTAATATTCCCCAGTACCTTTGTTGTTTTTCCATGTTTTTCCCATAGGAATTCAAGGTTTAACGGGGGTGGGAGTTTAATATTCCCTAGTACCTTTGTTGTTTTTCCCATAGGAATTTAAGGTTCAACGGGGGTGGGAGTTTAATATTCCCTATTACCTTTGTTGTTTCCCCATAGGAATTTTATGACGTTGCATCAACATTTGTTTGGGAATGGGAAACCTGTACGCTGCAAAGCCTGGGCAAAGCTCAGGCGTTGCGCGTATATATATATATACACACGGAGATTTGGTGCTGCCAGATTAGAGTACTGGGGTATGTTATATACTTGGATGCCCGAACTTCGTATGGAATTGCCGGGCCGAGTAAGTGGGTAAGGACGTTGCAAATCACTCAGCTTTAGGGACCATCTCAGTAGCTGAAACCGTGGTTGCGAAATCCTGCGCCAGTTGATGGTAAACATCCCATTATAATCCCATTATTCACAGTGTTTCATAGTTGTCAATAGTTACCAACTGGCGCAGAATTTCTCACATCCACTTTGTCACTGCGGAAAGTATGGGTCTGTGCGGTCCAAATAAAGCCATTTACGGCTTCCCGTAAAATGTCTTTCTACCGGACCGTCGTCCTTTCACCTCTTTTTTCTGGCACTCTGGGATGCAATCTCTGGGAATGTTCTTGGGTAACCCTGGGTACCCATGGGTACCCCATAAACACGAGCAGCTTACTCAGTGACTTGAGCAGACAAGGGAAGGGTACTACAGAGGTACTACTTTGGTTAACATTCTGGTTGTTAAACCTGGCAATGGACTATCCCCCACTTATATCCATTGAATGTTCTCATCATACAGCGGTATTTGCTATCGCCATGTTTCATTACCGGATGGTTTTCACTTCATAGTAACAACCCTCCAGTAATTTTCCATATTCTCCTAAGAAAACCCATGGGTTTTCCATATCTATTATGTATTACAATTGTAGGTACATTTCATAGGTGGGTTTTCCTTCTTGGCTCGACCAACCAGTAGAGACCAACCAGCGGCTTGCGGCCAAGCCTTTGGGATCTAAGGCAAAGGCAAATCCAGTGGCAAGTCGAGCAGCAAAGGAGATCGGGGGGATCTGCTGGGGAATGTCACGAAATATCTGCCTTGGGCCTTGGGGTTAAGATTTTGGCAGAAGACGGGCCGTTCAGAATGCCCTTGATTGGTTGTTTGGTTGGTCATTGTAGTTCTACCTCCTTGATCCACCTATAACAAGGTCCAGGGTTGAGTATTCAACTGCCCCGGTCCTAAGCGCCCAAGCGTGGGCTGCGTCAGGCAAGTCCAGCGGCTATGGCAGCTACGGAAGCTACGGGTACTAAGCTGCTCAAGAGGTGCTTTCTGGGTCGGTGGTGGGCAAAGAAAGCACATTTGGCAAAGAAATGGACGGTCAATCAACAATTTCGCCCATTCTTTTGCTTGCTTCAAGATATCTGGTTGGTGGTTTGGAACATTTTTTATTTTCCATATATTGGGATTAATAACCCCAACTGACTTTCATATTTTTCAGAGGGGTAGGTCAACCACCAACCAGATATGATTAGCCGCTAAGCCTTATTTGGGGATATCTTTAATTCGTTGAATCCTGACTCGTGTGGCTTTTCAGCAGTAGCTCTAGATGGAACGGGCCCCGGGCCTTCTTATTTGACCAACCTGGTTTCAAAGATCTTGTCTTTCCTCAAAAAGTGGCAGGAAATTCCCAATGGACTCACAGAATTTTCCTTTTTTTCCACCATTTTTCCTGGTGAACTCCGGCTGAATCATTGAATCCAGCACCACAATGCACCACATAAAACTGGGAGTTTTCCTCATCCGCTGCAGACCTCGGTCGAACACATCATTTTACATTGCAAATGTTGCTGGGCAGCATCCTTTTGGGCCTTTTTGGAGGGTGGGACTTTGGCTGAAGGAGAAATCACGAGAAATCGCCGAGTCGAAGTGCGACAAGCAAGGGTTTTGAAAGAACACAACCATGTTGACATTGAAGATGTGACATGTTTCAGCACCACGTGCAGCAGGCCTACGGACACCAACACTTTATGATTTTCTTGACACTTTTTGTAGGCTGTGCCCGGTCTTGACAATTATATTGATACTCGTTTTCTGCCCATCACATTGAGGCATAGAGATACACAACTCTTCATATTATACAAGTTCCGCATCCAAATGCATCTCTAGTGGATACTACACCTTCTAAATTCAACATGGAACCCCAAAGTTGTTGGGTTTTGGAAGATGATGTTACAATCATGGAAGCATAAATTGGGCTTCCATCAACTTCGAGGTTCCCGGACCGGCTAGAACTTTTTGTGAGAGCACAGACATCACAGACATGAGGACCTTGCAGAGTTTGGCTGGTGAAATCAGCGAGGGAAAAGCGGCGGATCTGACAGGTTTAATCTCCTGGGAGATTTACAGATTACCTGGACCCTTCATGGTGTAAGTTGTGATATGTTGCGGTGAACCATGGATTTCTGCTGGGAAAAAGCCAGACCTTGTTTCAAGATGTTACAAGGGCTAGAGAAACAGTCCAACTCATCAAGAATCCAGGTGGTTTCATGTTTTGCATGGCTTTTTTTGGAATGATGATCCCCATCGACCCAAACATGGACGATGATGCAGTAAAACCACCAACCAGTATAGTAACACCCAAACGATAGAAATATGTGACATCCTGGTAGAATGGTGGCAGTCTAATGCAATCTATTCGATTTTTTTGCGTCACCATCTTCGTTTTGTGGTGATGATCACCAGGTTTCACTTTGATGCCTTGCTGGGTGGGGAACCGCCAACTGTCCGACCTTTCGCGGCTGTTTGGCGGCTCTAAAGGGCAACATTTGGAGCCACTGACGATCGTGGTCAAGCACAGCAGCGTCCGTTGCGATCGCGTGCCCTGGACCACTGGATCGTGATCTGGAGATGTTTGTTGGCCCACCAGGGATCGCGACCATCACTGGGGCTATCACATGTAGCCATGGTGCATGTAAGCATCAAACCTCCGCGGTTGGGATGGTTGTTACATCTTATTACCCTCTGGTTATTTAACATAGCCATGGGAAATGACCCATTTATTTATAGATGGTTTACCTGTTAAAAATGGTGATTTTCCATGGCTATGTTAAATAACCAGATGGTAATCTTGTTACTTCATTTTACGACTGGGGGACAAAAAAGTTGTCATCCCCAGCAGGCTGGGCTGGGTTGAATCTGACAGTCGCACGGAAGGTTCATAAGAGCGCGCAAGGATCTGCTAATGATAGTGTCATAGTGTCTTTGAGGCAGGAAATTAATGGAAATTCAATGTGTCTAGGTTCTCAATTTGGACAATCACCCACATGGCTCAGATCCATCATGTGTAGTTCAATTAGATGATTCGCTGATTGAAACGCAGTGTTTTTCAGGGCATTGCCCGGGCAAATGAACCAAAGTGGTCAATGTACAATGTTTGGGTTTCTTATGCTACTACTAGTAGTATATCTATGTCAATATATGTGATGCATGCTTGGGTTTTTGGGTCATGAACATTCACAGTCACAATCCATCATAATCCCGCAAAAGCTGGATTGGAATTCGTTGGGCCTAACCCCTGAAACAGGCAGCATTTTTTGTCTTATATCATCTTCTTGTTGAGATCTAATTCGAGGTCCAAACACTATCAAAGAAATGATCATTTTGGTTGCTTCCAACTTGAACTTCAAGCAACTTGGGTTACTTCTATATTCTCTGCTTGGTTGTTTGGAACATTTTTTATTTTTCCATTCAGTTGGGAATGTGATCATCCCAACTGACTTTAACTCCATGATTTTTCAGAGGGGTTGAAACTCAACCACCAACCAGATTACCATAGTAGCCATCATTAACCATTAATAATAACAATTAATATTAACCATTATTAACCATTATTGACCATCATTAACCATATAATAATCATTATTAACCATGTGTACCTGACAGCAATCTCCCAGCAGCTGCCCAGTTCCGAACGGCATCATGGACAAGTACCGCAAGGTGATGAAGCCCAAGGTGAGCCCGTGAAAGTCCATGAAGTTGTCGGCCCGGCTGACATCCCATATTTGTTTTGGAGGTTTCAACCTATCCACTGATTTATTCCTGGTTGGTGGTTTGGAAAATTTTTTTGTGACTTTCCATATATTGGGAATAAGGTGAACAACTGACTAATATTTTCCAGAGGGGTTGAAACCACCAAGCAGATTCATTTTTTTGTTACTTACAAAGAAACACGAGCCATGATTCTTGTGGCACATTCACTGAAGATATCGAAGTTGTAGTTTTTCCCAGAACGTGGCTGGCCGTGATGTACCGCTTCTGATTCGTATTTGATCAGTAAGCCATAGGATCCAGAAGTATGATATGTATGCTATATATGGCAACATGGATCCCATCAATATGCCCCAGTCATGTTAGCAATTTTCTACCAGCACCAGCCGGATCCGTCATGGGTCAATTTTTGCTCCAGAATCATTGGCTGACTCCCTGGCCCTAGCGGGCCCCTTGGCCCACTGGGGCCCGACTCGGGTGAGTTGTCCTGGCGGTAGCATCTATGGTTACCCCCTCTGGTTATGACTATCATTGCCATGGAAAATCACCATTTATAGATGGTTTACCGAACTGAAAAATGGGTGAATCTTTCCATGGCAAACTTTTTTTGTCATAACCAGATGGTTTTTGTGGTTGTGGACTTCACCATGAATAAGAATGAGACAGCATCATTTTAATCGCAGGCATGTGCCAGTTGTGGCTGGTGTATTGGTTCGAGACGAAGACTCTAAGATTGGTCACTTTTCATGATATACAAAAGATGCCACGATGATACATATTTATTTTC
>CAMXCT020002186.1:89312-110960 GCA_947184155.2 Cladocopium goreaui
GACTCTTTCTCTTCCGATCTTCTCTCTTCTAATCTTTCTCTTCTCTCTGCCTCTGCCCTGCTCTGCTTTTCATCTGTCCATACTGTCGGAAGTTTGACTTCTAAACTTCCTTCGATAATGGGTATATAATGGGTGTATAATGGGTATATAATAATGGGTGTATAATTATGATCCCAAATCATATCAAGTTAGCTCCCCATTTGCCCTTTCATTTCGGCATCGCATCAGCACCACCATTATATCCCCATTATATCTCCATAATTATATCCCCATTATATCCCAAATCCCAAATATATCCCCATTAGCCCTTTCAAATGCATTCCATCATATAACCGTTATATAATCAATAATATCCCAATTAGCCCTTAACCATTGTATTAGCCCGTTTTACAGCCATTCTGCTTCCATTCTATTAGCCCATGTGGGGCCCATGTGTCCCCATTATATACAGTTGGATATTATTTCACTATACACCCATTACAAATAGATAGATAGATAGATATATATATATCGAGATAATAATATCAATAATATACAATAATTCTTTAGCCATTTTTTACAACCATTACTTATAAGCATTGCATTAGCCCTGTATATACTCATGATAGGTCTAACCATAATATAATTTCATCATATAATCATCTTAAAACGATTATCCCAATGAGCTCTTTACACAAACTTTAAACACCCATTCTACACCCATCAATTAACATAACAAGTTAGCTATATCCTCACCATATACCAATTATATAACCATCATATCACCATTCTACACCCATCAATTAACCTATCAAGTTTGTTATATACCCATCATATACACATCAAATATCCATCAAATATCTATCACATAACCATCAAATCTCCATCAAATATCCATCACATAACCACGATTTATACCCCCATCATTTAACCCACCCAGCTCAGCCGCAGGAGGAGATCCCCAAGTCCGACGAGGAGATTCGCGTGACGGCAGCTGGAAGCGTCTCGGTCCGGGCTCCCGGTCCGTGGAGGACGGATGGAACCGTGAACGTTGGGAGATTTTTTTCGGGAAAAATCGGGCACTTGATGTATCTTGATGTGGTGAAACTAGGGATTTGAGTAGAAAAATGGGGAGTTTGAAAGGTGATAATCAGGATTTGAGCAGTGAAAGTAAAGATTTGAGTCGAGAAAAGAGGTTTAGAAGAGAAGATCAGGCCGGTAAACGATCGGAACATGTGGAGATCTTCTGGGCAACAAAAATAGTGGAGATTTGTGGATACTTACGTAATCAGCTAATCATCACAAATGAACACATGTCAGGTGACTTGCAACCAGCAGAGTGGTTGATCTTACTTTGTGTTCCTATGACTTATGACTCTTATGAATGAATCTTATGAATCTTATGACTTTATGACAGTTTTAGTCTGCAGCCAATCTCGCGAGGCCTACGTTTCTCGTGCGGCCACTGTTTTCAATGAGCTCAAGAAGCCCTACGCGCCTTCGGCTGAAGATTCGGTTGGTTCCGGTTGGCGTGGAAAAACCCGAGGGTTTCCTCTTTCAGAAGCCAGGGTTCCTAATCTGTCCCCAATCTTGAGGATTGAAACATCAGTTTTGGACGTTTAAATGGTGGTTAATTACTGTAGATCACTCCTGGTGATGTTCATAGAGGAAATTGAAATACACCAGACCCTCTGCCCAAAAATGAACCCAGTGTCAATGTGGATATGATCCAAGGTTATGATTTGCAGAAAACCATGGATTTTGGCCCAAAAAACGCGAGGGATTTTGCTGGTACATGCTCCCTTGCATCAAGTCGACGAGTCAGCACACCTAGCAACTGAGGTGATCGTGCAAGCCACTGGCAACGCACTGACCAAAGCCGTCACAGCCGCGGAGGCCAAAGCCCTGGGGTAAAACCAATGGCTTTCGGATGCGGATGCTGTAGACATGCACTAGGTGAGCGCATGTGATCCATGTGTTTTTTTGGAGAAGTTCTGGAGATGGGACTTGGGATTCCATGTTTCTGGTTCACATGGTTCACATTCCGAATTTGGCAGTTGGGAATTCTGCTAGGAACTAGCTCAACTTCAACTCACTGATCTAGTTGTGGTTCAGAAATCAACCATGATCAACATGTCCACTGACGCTTGTTGATGAAATTGATTCATGATCAACCACATATTTTTTTAATGTTTGGCTGTGGAAAGCCGCTGGAACTTGATGGTCTTGATGCTCGACCTGTATCGAATCTGTTGATCACCTCTTCTGCGTTCCTGTTTCCCACGCTACAGTGGGGATTTTTGTTTATTTGTTGGGTACATCATGGTACATCCATATCCCCCATTGAATCTGTTATTCCTATCCACATGTCATGTGTCGTCACATTCCCATGTTTGCTTAAGTTCTTGCTTTCGCCTGTCTGATTTTCTCTGCCCAAATCAAGCAATTCAAAGAGGTTTTCACAGAATTGGTGAAGAACCTTAACCACAATTCCGAAACATGATGAAGTTCTAAGATTTTTTAAGGGCTCTTCTTGATTCCTTAAAACATAGCTGTTTGGTGGTTTGGAACATGTTTTTAATGATTTTCCATATATTGGGAATAATCATCATCCCAACTGACTTCAACTCCATCATTTTTCAGAGGGGTTGAAACTCAACCACCAACCAGATTACCATAGTATCCATCATTAACCATTAATAATAGCAATTAATATTAACTATTATTAACCATTATTAACCATCATTAACCATATAATAACCATGATTAACCATTATTAACAGTGAAACAACGATTTTTTCAGAGCCCTCCATCCTCCCCTTCCACCATGGGCAGGTCATCAAGCGTCGCTTCAAGGGTCTGCACCAAATCACTGAGCTAAAGACAGTGCCTGGGCGAAAAAAACACACATCGAGGGATGATGTGCTGAAGCGTTGGGATATAAGAAGTGTATAGAAAGTGTATATATATATATGTATGTACAATAAAATATTGATATGATAAGTACTTCTGAATAACAGTCAATAATTAGTGAATTGCACCTTTTTCCTGCAATGAATAGCAGTCTCAGTGTAACCAACATGACATAGAGATGTAGAGGAACTTTCGTGAATGGTGATGGAACCAAGATGAAAGATATCTTCTGATCTGGAGACGTGATGATTTCCCATCTCCGAGAGACTTCTGTCGGTGTTTTTTGTCAGATACAGGGTGCTACTGGTAGTATAGAAGAATAGCAATGTTCAATGATGTTCAGATATGCCATGGTAGATATTCGATGGCATTGTCATCTCACTTTTGATGAGTGTATCTGTTCTTGTTTTGCTTTGTGAATGGGTGACACTAACTGCAATCTCTGTCTCAGCAGCATGCACAATTCTAGTTGCCATCCGGAAGTCGTACTTCCGAAAGTCAACCATCTGGGGATACCCCTTAAATCCACCATGAAATTCTGTCCGATCTTCCCATGGATGGTGTTTTTGATGGTGTGTTGACACACAACGGGGAGCTGCTCTCCAGGGCAGCCTTTCTCCAAGGTTGAGATCACCGATGAGTATGAACCACTCGAAGAAGGATTGGACAAGGTGCATCTCCCGCCCTAATCCGATTGATCACATTGGCTCCTTGTAGCAATGTGTTTTCTCCAATTCGTTTGATGTTACCTTAATTGTATTCTAATGTATTATATGTTGTCTCTATTTTTTCAAAGAATATCTCATAATATGTTCTTCATTTATCCTATATTATCTTCATGATATATATATAATTTGTTTATCCCATGCTTTCAACCTTTGTTGCTTATCCCCTCCCATCCCTTCCACGTGTGAGGTTACAGATGTCCGAAACGTGTCCGTGGTGGAGATCAAACTTTCAAAGGCCTGAGAGTTAGCAAAGTTGGTTAAACAGTCGAACTAGGTGAATTCTTTGACGGTTAGATTGGTAATTCAATATTCTCTGGTTTATGGCTGTTATAACATATTATAACTATAATGCTTAGATGGGTAATAAATCAGCTTATAACTACCTGGGGCGCGAGCCCGTCGGATGTAATAAATGTGGGATGAAACCAACAAACACTGGTTGGTGGTTTGGAACATTTTTTATTTTTCAATATATTGGGAATAATAATCCCAACTGACGAACTCATATTTCTCAGAGGGGTAGGTCAACCACCAAGCAGTTTGGAAATGCGGGGAATCTATGTGAGAAAATGGATGATTTAGCAAGACATGTATCATTTTCTACTGGCATCTACTGGCAGATTTAAGGAAGATGAGGTTTAAACCGTAGGTTAAAACGGGGGTATCTGAAGATCTTTGTCTCATTGGATTACTGATGTTTGAAACGACACGGTGCGGATCTGAGATGTTCCACATTTCATGAACTGTTGTAGTAACTGGGGCATTTTTCACACGTTTCTCATTTACCCTCTGGTAAACTAACATAGCTATGGAACATGGCCCATAGAAATAGATGGTTTATCGAACATTTTCTATAGCTATTTTGACATAACCAGAGGGTAAATCAAGTCACCCTGCTGTCTTTGTCCCCACACGTTCCAACTTGGCCGTGGTCAGGAGCCCCTGGACACGATGGACAAGGGCTACCAGCCCCCTTTGGACGAGTCCATGGTGAAAGAATTCGACCCCGAGGACCGTTGGATCCATCGGTATCGTTCACCTGGGAGGATTTGGAGGTAGCTACCAGAAATATATCTGGTTGGTGGTGACTGGAAGATTGGTTTAGTATGGGGTAATGATGGTTAATGATGGTTAAGAATGGTTAATAATGGTTAATCATCACTGGTTGGTGGTGACTGGAACATGAATGGATTATGATTTTCCATTCAGTTGGGAATAATCATCATCCCAACTGACTTCAACTCCATCATTTTTCAGAGGGGTTGAAACTCAACCACCAATCAGAAATTCTTCGGCCAGCCTGTTTTTGGGCGACTTTTTAAAAGGACATGCCCAGAATTTCACCATGGCTTATAGATTACGGTACTACGTAGCTCTTTTTTGATATCATTTTAGGGTCTTGAAATTCCCATCTGATTCATGATTGGACTGGTAGACTATATCACTGGATGACCCCCCAACAAAAATCCTTTGGTTTCATCTCCCAGTGAGCAGGCTGGGTGCCCTTTTTGCTGGTGATTTTAGCAAGAAACTTGCTGAAGAAACTGGATTTTTTTCACCGGTAAACATGGGGATTTGTTTAGCGCAAGGATTGGTAAATGGAGAAGGATAGGTTTATGGCATGATATGGGTATGGATCAATACCTATTAATACCATTTTTAGAGGGATGAACATCCATTTACCAGCTATTTTGATGTGAACTACAGGTGCACTATTGGTTTTGACACACTGCCATATAGCATTTCTGGTTTCACCTGTTGCCATACATGGAAGATCATGGAAGATCATGTGTACCGACTTTGGTACCTAGGAATTGACCATGAATTGCAGGGTCCTAAGACATGGGGACATGCCTCAGCAGGGGTACCATCATCATGGATTCCAATACATGGCCATAAACTGGATACCCTCTGGTAAACGTTTACAAAACTATGGAACATCTCACCATTTTTTATGGGAAAACTCACTATAAATGGCCATTTTCAATAGCTATGTTAAATTACCAGAGGGTAAATCATGATTTAAATCCTCGATTTTCAGGTACCAAACCCATATTCAGAGGGCAACATAGGCTTGGGATGGCTTGGGTGCAGAGTTCGAAAACCAGGCCACGTCACCCTTGAAACGGTCACGCACGAATCCCAGAGTGGTCACCTCTGCGATTCCCAAAAAGACAATTCTGCAGGGTCAAATTTTCCCCGGTGGTAAACATCAAAATCGCTGGGATTATGGATGATAATTGGATGATATATTGGATGATTATGGTATGTTTACCATAAAAATTGGGGTTGGATAGTTGGATAGCCATTCTATTTTGCCCATCCGTAAACATCAGAAGAGTTTGGATTTATGGATGGCCACTCTGGCGCCGACCAGGACATGGCGCGCGGAAGGGGCCGAGGCGGTGGCACCGGCAAAGGCGCGAGAAGTAAGAGAGGGATGGATCAAAAGCCCTTGAAAAACGTTGGGAATCTTTGGGATTAACAGTTTAACCGTGAAAAATGGGAGGTTTCAAATGCTGAAAGTCTTGTGTTTGGACGAGAAGCAATATACAAAATAAAATGAAGGATAATAAAGGTACCTTGACCCACCGAACCTGCAGAATTCGTAGGGGTTGATTGGAGCATGATCAACGGGGCTAAGCAGCGGCGGTTTTAGTTTTTTAGTTCTCACCCTACATGTTTTGTTTTGGAAGCTAAGTTTAGATAAGGTTAAAACTGGGTACCTCAAATATCAATGGGCTGATTTATGGGAATACTTCCAGGAAACCACGGGTGTTTCTAATGCAATTCATCGGGGTTTCCGGGGACCATTTTCCCCCAGCCAGGCCGTGGCAAGGGCAAGGGCCGTGGTCGTGGCTCTGCCACTGGTCGCGGGTAGCTAAGCTGAAGTTGACCCCGCTCCGGCCGGTCCGGGCTGATGGCTTGTGGTCTTGTGGTCCTGGAAATCAACGGGAAAATCAAAGGGAAAATCACAAGGAAACTGTGGATATTTTGCTGATTGGTGGTTTGGAATATTTTTTATGAGTTTCCATATATTGGGAATGTCATCATCCCAACTGACTCATATTTTTCAGAGGGGTTGAAACCACCAACCAGTTTGGAAATGCGGGGAATCTATGTGAGAAAATGGATGATTTAGCAAGACATGTATCATTTTCTACTGGCGGTTTTTAGGAAGATGCGGTTTAAACTGTAGGTCGTAGGTTAAACGGGGGTATCCTGCTGTCAAAGAAACCGATGTAATCCTAGATGTTGAAGATGGATCCAGATTAAATTAGCTGGATGTACGGAGCACGCAGGTGGATATTGGTTATGAACAAGAGCAAAAACCATCAAGCACACTTCAGGATTGCAACCTATAAAATATGGATAATATATGATAATATGGCTCAAGATTGAAATCTATAGGGTTTGATGACTATATATAATCTTAAAATATGTCTTCAATACTCAATTCATCAATATTCATCATGAATTATGACTCTCCATGAATTAACCACAGTACCACTGAGTTGCCAGTTTCCGGCGCGGCGTCCTAGGAAAGGCAAGGGCAAGGGAAAGGCCGGGTCACCAATGGGACCATGGGGGGTTGAACGGGTTGAACTTCCTACGGCTGACAGAGTCGCGAGTCGCAACTGGAACCATGTCTGCAAAAAAGTGCACTGCGTAGATTTCTGTACACACGAGTCGTTTGGGCTGCTTGTACTCATCTTTTTTTTTGGATCCTGTTTTTGTTGGCGGTTACTCCTCGACGTGAAGCGGGGCTCGCCATTTTTACCAGGGCAAAGGCAAGGCCTCCGAAGCGCCAAAGGGTGGCAAGAGTGGCAAAGGCGGAACCATCCCATGAAATCCCATCATTTTGCTATGTCCAAGTGTTAAGAACCATGGCACTGCTTGGTGGTTGACCTACCCCTCTGAAAAATGATGGAGTTCGTCAGTTGGTATGATGACATTCCCAACTGAATGGAAAGTCATAAAACATGTTCCGAACCACCAACCAGTGTTGGTTCAAACACGTCCCAATAATCCAATAGGTGGCCTTGAACATTTCAAGCGGATGGTGAGTTCATCCCATTTTTGACCCAATGGTTCGCACCATCACGGAAGATTCCGCACTGCTCATCGAGGTGGATACCTGGCTTGTTGCCTGAAGTTAGGCAGATGTCTATGCTTACACTGGATACTACAATAATTTAATACAATATAATATATTATAATTATATTTATATATTTTTTATTAATGACGTAGAATGTATATAATATGTACTAAATTATTAATATGATTTATCAGGGGATGTACAACTACGATATGATGACAATTTCCATGCACCCATGATTTTGCAGATGTATTTTATAGATGCTGAACGCCCCCATGAAAGCAGGAAAGGGTAAAGGCAAAGGCAAGAGCTCCAAGGTGCACTGCGCCATCATGGGCGATGGGATTTGTGGTGGATCCATCGAACTAGCTACCCTCTGGTAATTTAACATAGCTATGGAAAATGGCCATTTATTTATAGTTGATTTGCCCATTAAAAATTGTGATTTTCCATAGTTATGTAAACGTTTACCAGAGGGTAGATGGGGTTTTGTTCAAGAGCATGCTAGGCACTGCTCAGATGCATTGGTGAATTATCGCTGGTTGGCACTTGGGATGTGATCGATACTAATGCTGGAGCAATGCGCAGTTGACCCATCATTGGTTGGCTGATAGCGACGAGGAGGATTGCACCCTGTATTTTAGACATTATAGGAACCTCACCCTTTTTGTGCAGAGAAGGGGAAGCTGATGGGAAGGAGACAAAATCCCAGTTGGGATGTTGTAAGTACCTAACCAGACTTATTATATAATTTCATCCTGTTAGACACTAATATCAATAGCCATGGTTAGTTCACCCGCTTATGTATACATGGAATAAGCCAAAGGAATGAAACCCTATTTATGAATGAGTCATGGGGCCAACCTGGACAAATCCGGATAAACTCAAATTATATTTGGGTCATCAATGCGGTGTACACGAGTACATCATCCCCACTGACTCACCATACAAGGTGATTTTGAGCAGTGCTGAAGCAGTGCTGAAGCAGTGCTGAAGTATTCTTGGATGTATGGCGAGTTGGGGGGGCGATACAATACCCTCATATTTATATATTTCATGGTTTCCTTTTTAAAATGAAGATGTTTTTGGAGTCTAGCAACCTTCGGGCGATTGAATAGTGGTTGACCTCCACCAAGGCTTATTTTCATTGGGGAATATAGGGAAATTGCTTGGTCTCAAACAGATATGGCTACAGAGGAGCCCATGACAGGGCAAGTACGACGAGGAGCCATCCAAGGGCAAAGGAAAGAGCAAGAGCAAGGGAAAGAGCAAGGGAAAGCATCTTGGCCTTTCTTCGGCGGGTATGGTCAAGATAGGTCAATATTTTCGATGGGAGTTTGGCATTTTCTGGGCACATTTTCCCTTAATAGTCCAAAAGTAAATCATATTATCATATAATTTTCTGGTACCAGAGCAAATGGCCCAAATGGATCCAAATGGCTTGGCGCTTGAGCGGCGCTTGAGCTTGACATGATACTTCACCCACTTTGGAGCTGTCAAATGGGACTAGCCATGCCATCAACCACAACGGTTAGCACAGGTATGACGACTACGATGAGCCCAAGGCTGGTGCAGAGGGAGCCTGGCTTGGCAGTGGAACATCAGCCATTTCTATTCATTTATAGTTGACTTGTGATTTGTAGTTGATTTACAAATGAATCAACTATAAATCAACTATAAATCAACTATAAATCAACTATAAATCAACTATAAATCAACTATAAATCAACTATAAATCAACTATTTTCATTTTATTTGTTGATTTATAGTTGATTTATAGTTGATTTTACGGTTGGAAATGGGGGTTGCCACGTTTGATGACCTCTGGGTATATGATTTCTAAGCTGCTTCACGCGCTTTCTTCCGCTCGCTCCAGTTTCGTCCCAGACTTGTGTCCGGGTGAAGGCTTCAGGGTGCGATTTTCCTCAAGGCGAAGGAAGTCCTTCCACCTACCCTCTGGTAGTCAAACATGGCGTGCTGGAAAATCACCGGAAAATGCAGGTGTTACTAGGAAAATCATGGAAAATCAATGGAAAATCCCTAGGAAATGCAGGTGTTACTAGTAGAAAATGCAGGTGTTACTAGGAAAATCATCTTAACCCAGGGATTTTCCAGCACACCATCTTTGACTACCGAAGGGTAGCGTTGAATAACAACCTATTGAAACCCTGGATTTGGATCTATCCATTCATAAAAGGGTATGGTCATCCCTGCACGAAAACGGGGTCAGTACACCAGAGTCGGAATCCCATCTGGTTGGTGGTTTGGAACATGGATTTTATTTTCCATAATATATGGGAATAATCATCCCAACTGACGAACTCATATTTTTCAGAGGGGTAAGTCAACCACCAGCCAGACAATGGTAATTATAATCCTTCCCATTGACCTTCATATCTTTCAATATGGTTATTGCACCACCAACCAGTATATATAGCTTATATGCAATCAGGATTATAAACCCAGAAACATCACTGGCGGACCCTACATATCCCTGGGGGGGATGAGTTCTTTGATGTTCTTTGCCCAGGGAAAAGGTAAGAGCAGCAAGGGTGGCAAGGGAAAGTCCAAGAGCAAGTCATGGGAGGCTCTGAGCTCTGGACTAACCAGGGTTTGGTTGGGATAGAACATGACCTAGCCCCTACAACTCTGGCTTAGCCGCTACATACTGTATGGTTACATATGGTTACATATGGTTACATATGGTTACATATGCAACCAGTTATATATATATACCTATATACCCACTTATAACTGGAACTGCACTTACAAGTAGAGAGAGAGGCTGCGGCGGTTAGCTTGGCTCAAGCCAAAATTGAACGTCATTGAACCACCGCCCTTGGAATATCTTGGAATGGCCAGCTTGGAATGGTTGGGCTTGCCCAAAGTAAAACATATTGGGATATTGATTGCGTCCCTCGGGGATCACCCTCCACTCTTCCACCATATCCCACGACAACCACAGCACCATTTTTTCCAAGATATGGTCATCTTCCACCATCTTATTCTCCCCACTAGTAGCCATGCATAGTCATAAAATAGCATTTGTCCAAAGACTCTTCTCCATTGGCCATAACTCCGGTGCAAGGTGGTGAACCCCTGGTTATAAGTTATAAGTTAGTTTATGAACCATTATGAACCATAGTAACTTACAGGATGGCCCCCCCCCAGTTATCAGTTGGTTTATCAACACCATTAACTATAGTTATCTATAGCTATATCTACCATAAACCATAAAATTCAGCCACTTATATCTCAACTGAACGCTATCGACTGGGGGACCCCATCCTGTACTAACTACCTCGATATATCACCATTTTCGCCATCAAAATTGGCAGCGCCAGGATTCCTATTCCCCGCCCAAGCGCCAGACTGGTTACTCAGGAGGCGGCTGGTAGCTGGATGGCCCCAAAAAGTCGGTGTAGCTGGTCAAAGACCCCTCAGTATGGTAATTTCGTGTAAGTCATATAATAACCATCATTAACCATCATTAACCATATAATAACCCATATTTTCAGACCGTTTGCCATTTTTTGTTTGGGAGGAGAAATGGGAGGAAGATCATCCTTTCTGGAACGTCAACTCATTGACCGCCAGGGATCCAGAAATGCCAGGGATCGGTCAGATCTGTTTGGATCGGCATCCCCAAATAGAGAGAAAAGTTCAATCCTACTAAAGCCAAGATAAGCTAAGTATATAGTGATAAATATATATATGTTTCTATTTCTATCTTTTTGGGGATTACTAATTACTATATTAAACTTTCAATTTGAGTCGATGTTTTGTTTGATTTTTACCAGAGTGACATACCCCGAGATCCATTTTTGCCGGGTTTCTTCGGGCGGCCGTTGTATGTTTTCTGATCTTCAAGATCGACCATGGTGACCACGACTTGTGATTGGTGGATTCAAGGATATGATTATACAGTAGCGAAAACGACGAGTGAAAATCCTTGGTGGAAGGTGGAATTAGTTGGGTTTGTCTCAACTTGATGTATACCGGCTACCCCCAAAATAATGGCTAGCAACACCCAATGATTGAACATTTGATGATGGACCAGTGGATTGTAGGGACAGCCTATTTTCCGACAAACCCAGTTGAGATTCTTCGAATTGGATGTCCCTTGTGCAAGTCAGGTGGAAGGTCCTACGATGATTGGAAATATGAGGACACCGAAAGCAATCCTCACATTTTTTGGGACCGGTGGCTTCAGCGATCCATTCAGATCCACCATTCAGATTTGGTGGTTTGGAACATGAATGGATTATTTTTCCATTCAGTTGGGAATGTCATCATCCCAACTGACTTTAACGAACTCATATTTTTCAGAGGGGTAGGTTGAAACCACCAACCAGGTAATCCTTTTTCCATCCTTTCTGAATGGCTCCAAGCTTGGCGGTGATCAGGTCACAAATTGCAGGGTCTCCAACAGGGAAACACGGATCATCTAACGGGGCGGCTTCAACGACCGCACTGCAACCTTGAATGATGGTTAGGATTGGGGGAACTATCCCAAAATAGCCTTAGAGTTCATCTTATTTTAGGTCAGTGACTTCTTATAGTTGATCCAAATATGATGGACAATCTCCCGTTTATAGATTTAGATGATCCTCTTGGCTAGAAACCTCCGTTGATGGGGAGTTTACCCAGATCTACCTTTATTAATCGACCAGGACAGGAGCTACGGCAGGTCCAAGGGCGGAAGTTGGGGCAACTCCTACGACGACTACAGAAGCGTCTTGGCGATGCCGGACACGAGCGGCCTGTAGCAGGCCTGTAGCGAGCTGAGAGGATGTCCATTTCATAGAATTCGACGGCATAACATATAACACGGTAGTTCCAAAGATGAACCATCCCCAATGTTTATGTGATTTAATCAGATGTTAATAGACAAATTCATGGGATTTAATATGAATTAATGATGATCTAATGGGATTTTGTGGTGGTTAGTCAGGATTTATCCAACAAACAACGGGGATATGAATAGGAATCATGGTAATTCCAAAGGCCTGGGAGTGCCGAGTCGGTAAAAAAACATGGAGCTCCAAGAAAAGCTCCAAGAAGATGAACCAGTTCGCCCAGTTTTCCTGGAAAAGTATGGACAAGTGTTGTAGTAGCATAACATATCCCAAGTAGGGAGGTCTATGATTGGGCAGCATGATTATACAATACTATACATCTATGAATAATCTAGATATTTCTAGACATAGACATGCAATGAGATACACATGGATACATAGATCAACAGATGGGTTGAAAGATAGAGATACAGATGGATAGATTGATAGATAGGCAGGTATATGGTTGGATAGATGTATATGTCACATCAATCTCGCTATATAACCCACATTAACCTAGGAAAGGGATGCGCTGGTGATTCGACCAGCCATTTTCACCAGTTGGCCTCTGGTATAGACTGGCTGTTGGTTTCAAAGACGTCTTATATCCACGTTGGAATATGCCAATCATCACGGATCAGAAATCAGGGTTGACGCCGCGTGACTCCGAATCTGTTTGTTTTGAGAATAGATCCTTCAACTACTGTAGATTCTCCGGGTCCATATTGGGGATTTCAGCCTGAAATGATGCTGATGCGATGAAATTCCCCGAAACATAGGGATGTAGAATTGTGATTGAAGCCAAGCAGAAACAAGATTTACGCCAAATGGAAATGGCTCCCCAGCATGACCCCTGACTCTGAAGAACTGCTTATAGTATTACTACGCCGTTCATCAGGTTACCTGCGATTTTTGGTCCGCCTCCCTACTTGGGGGTGTATGGGAACCATAATAAGTGGACTATATAACCATAGTAACTTTTGGAGGTTATCACCATAGTTATACTATGATACCATTGTTTTTCGAGGGTGCAACCAAATAGGGACACCAGTTTCCCACGTTGTTTTTTGGTTTTGGAGAATTGATGGTGTTTATGTTCATAGCCATTATTACTAACCGTTGTTAACCATTACTAACCACTATCAAATACTATTAACCACCTGGTTGGTGGTTTGGAACATGTTTTTATTTTCCATTTCATATATGGGATGTGATCCTTCCCATTGACTCATATTTTTCAAGATGGTTATTGCACCACCAACCAGCCACTATCAACCGCTCTTGACCATTCGTTAACCCAAAATTACAGCCCTGGCCTGCACCCCACTATCCTCACCAAGGCAAAGGCACAGGCAAGTCCAGCAAGGGCAAAGGTGGGGCGGGGGGGTTGTATCAGTAGAACTGGGGAAAATGATGGTATAAAATGATTTGGCTATAAATAAATAAATATATATATATATATACATGTGATGAATTATATATAGTTAATAATCATATATATATATAAGCTATAGGGCTATAGGGGTTTCCTTAAATGGGGGTAGCCTGAAATAGATGGTTTATAGTGGAAAATGAATCTATAAATAGATGATTTGGGGGTACCACCATTTTAGGAAACCTCCATATACATACATACACACATACGTACATACATACATACATACATACATACATACATACATACATATGTAGTTAGCAATGTGATATTTGGTTATCCGGTTGTCTCATAAGACTGTGTTGGAAACTGAGGAAAATGCTGATGAAGCTTGAGATCTTGGGATGCCCATGGATGCCCTGTTTTCAGGCAAACCCATATAGTATAACTAGTAAAGATTGTTTTTGCATGTTACAATTTCTTGACATTAACCATCAGAACTGGGTGATTTGCCCAATCACTCATTTTGTGGTTCAGCAACCAGCAGCGTTGTGGGTAGCCGATACATATAAAGGGAACAAGCGTAGGACTAGCCCACCTTTGCCATCGATTCTGATGAGAATGTGTACACATCACTACGCAAACATGTGCATATCCATATGTATATGCAGAAAATAAAGATATGGTGTACACACATATATATATATATAAATAGTACACAACCTTGCCCCTCATGTTGACAATATTTGTAGACGTTTGTAGATGGAGAACTGAATACCTGGTGACTATTTATTCAATGCTCGCAGGGAAGAGCAGCAAAGGCAGCGGCGGCGGCGGTGGCAGCTACAATTATTTTTACTATTGAGGTCAGCAGTGCACAGGGATTGTCAGTGGTCTGTTGTGGTTGTTGTGGTTCTTGTGGTTGTTGTTGTTGCTGGTGGTGGTGGTGGTGCTGTTCTTCTTCTTGTCGTCGTCGTCATTGTTTGACGCTATCCAGGATCACACCCGTGTTTGAGGGCTGTTCTCAGATGAGCAGTGGCTGCAAAACCTGCCCCTGTGGGTTGATGAAAACCATCAGCTTTGTCAGGTTTTTAACCATCAAGAATAACATGTGGATAACATTTATCAATGACAATTAGGGTGGATTGATTACTATATGGGGTGTTATACTGTCAAATTTTTGTTGGCGATTCTAAGAATCCATGAAATGAGAAATCCGTTCTTTACCAGTTGTGATCATACAACCCTGAGATGTCAGAGCAACGAAAAAGGTACATTCACAATTATTTGCATGTAGACGACTTTCCTTGGATCAACCCCACACAAAATCTCCATGAAATCGTCTGGGAAAACCCACGGTGTATTTTTAAGTTTCACTTTTTTTCCCGAATGCGTAGCAAGGGTTCCCGTTTCACTCTGGGGGTCTGGGGGTTGAGGGTGTGTTCGCTCGACGTTGCGTTCACGGTCGCAACCGTTCGCAACCGTTCGAAACCGTCCGCGCGATCCCCGTATGGCCGTGCCTATGGGAAGTTTTGCAGAGGTGGTCCTTTTTGGCGTTTTCAGACGTGTCGTTGCTTCGTTTCGCGTGGCAGGCATGGCACTTCGTGACATTCAGACGTGTTCTGGAATGTGTCGAAAGTCGTTTTGCGTGGCAGGTGCAATACTTTTGCGACGTTTTCAGAAGATGTGTTGCAGTTTTCGTGGCAGGCGCAGCACTTTGGACGTGTCCATCGTCATTTTTCGTGGCAGGCGCAGCACTTTAGACGTGTCGCGTTGCGTGTTTTTTGCAAATCGCATTGGCAGGGCTGCGTTAAATGGCGACAAGGTGCAAATTCCGTGGCAGGCGTGGCGTTTTGTGACATGTGCTGAAAATTGACGGAAGCTTCGCACGAAACATCGATTTTGAGGTTGCAAATTTTCAGGTTCTAAGGAAAACTCGTAGGAAAACGTCGATTTTGAAGCTACAAAGTGTGAAAAGTGGAGGAAGTCTCGCACGAAATGCTCGTTTTGGTGCTCGTACGTGTCTCGTCTCGAGTCTCTGGTTATCCCGTGGCTTCGCCGTGTCTATGGGGGAAGCTGCAAAACCTGTCCTTTTGTCATGTTGCCAACTGTGAAAATTGCCGGAAGTCTCGTACAAAATGCTGGTTTTTCTGCATCCACGTGTCTTGTCTCGAGTCGCTGGTTTTCCTGCGGCGTCGCCGTGTCTATGGGGGAAGCTGGAAAACCTCTCCTCTTCGAATGTGTCCAAGCAAGTTGTCATGTCGTTTTGCGTGGCAGGCGTGGCACTTTGTGACATTCCAACCTGTTTGATAATGTGTCGTAAATGTCAAAATTGGAGGAAGTCTCGTACGAAATGCTGGTTTTTCTGCATCCACGTGTCTTGTCTCGAGTCGCTGGTTTTCCTGCGGCGTCGCCGTGTCTATGGGGGAAGCTGGAAAACATCTCCTATTCGAATGTGTCCAAGCAGGTTGTCATGTCGTTTTGTGTGGCAGGCGTGGCACTTTGTGACATTCCAACCTGTTTGACAACGTGTCGAAAATATCAAAATTGGAGGAAGTCTCGCACGAAATGTTCGTTTTGGTCCTCCCACGTGTCTCGTCTCGAGTCTCTGGTTTTCCTGTGGCGTCGCCGTGTCTATGGGGGAAGCTCCGCACTCCACACTCTACACTTTACACTCCACACTCCACAATTTACACTTTAGACTCCAAACTCTACACTCTACACTTTACACTCCACGCTTTACACTTTGCACTGTACACTCCTCACTCCTCACCTGAGACTTTACACTCCACACTCCACACTTTACACTACACTCTACACTTTCCACTCCTCGCTCCTCACTCTACACTTTGCACTCCACACTCTACGCTCTACACTCCACACTCCACACTTTACACTACACACTCCTTACTTTACACTCCACACTTCACACTCCACACTTTCCACTCCACACTCCACACTCCACACTTTACACTCCACACTCCACACTTTACACTCCTCACTCCACACTTTACACTCGTCGCTTTACACTCTACACTCCACACTCTACACTTTACACTCTACACTTTACACTCTACACTCCACACTCCACACTCTACACTTTACACTACACTACACGCTTTACATTTCACACTCCACACTCCACACTCTACACACCACACTTTACACTTTCCACTCCACATTTCACACTCCACACTCTACACCTTACACTCCACACTCCACACTTTACACTTTACACTCCTCACTCCACACTCTACACTCCACACTCCCCACTTTACACTCCACACTCCACACTCCCCACTCCACACTCCACACTTTACTGTACACTCCACACTCCACACTTTATACTTTACACTCCTCACTCCACACTCCACACTTTACACTCCTCACTTTACACTCCACACTCCACACTCTACACACCACACTCTACACTTTCCACGCCAGACTCCACACTCTACACTTTACGCTCCACACTCCACACTTTACACTCCACACTTTACACTCCACACTCCACACTTTACACTCCTCACTCCACACTCCACACTTTACACTCCACACTCCACACTTTACACTCCTCACTCCACACTCCACACTTTACACTCCTCACTCCACACTTTACACTCCACACTCCACACTTTCCACTCCACACTCCACACTCCACACTTTGCACTCCACACTCCACACTTTACACTACACAC
Organism: Cladocopium goreaui; assembly: GCA_947184155.2. Taxonomy (NCBI): domain Eukaryota; class Dinophyceae; order Suessiales; family Symbiodiniaceae; genus Cladocopium; species Cladocopium goreaui. Next base: position 106,944 of record CAMXCT020002186.1, read on the forward strand.
TCCACACCTTACACTCCACACTCCACACTCTAGATTTTACACTCCTCACTTTACACTCCACACTCCACACTTTACACTCCTCACTCCACACTCCACACTTTACACTCCTCACTCCACACTCCACACACCACACTCTACACTTTCCACTCCACACTCCACACGCTGCACTCTACACTCCACACTCTGCACTTTACACTCTACACTTTACACTCTACACTTCACACTGTACAATTTACAAACTCCACACTCCTCACTCCAGACTCCACACTCTACACTTTACACTCCACACTTCTCACTCTACACTTTACACACTCCTCACTTTACACTCCACATTCCACACTCCACACTTTGCACTTTGCACTTTACACTCCTCACTCCACACTCTACACTCCACACTCCACACTCTACACTCCACACTCTACACTTTCCACTCCATACTCCACACTCTTCACTTTACACTCCGCATTCTACACTTTACACACTCTACACTCCCCACTCTACACTTACACTCCACATTCCTTACTTTACACTCCACACGCCACACTCTACACTTTCCACTCCACACTGCAGACTGGTAACAAGGGAACATGTACAAGACTGTTCAAATAAACTATTGCAGAAAGGTATTGTGCGTGACTGCAGAACCATGTGTATTGACATCTGTACCATTAACATACGTGTGAGCATTCGGGTTCGTGGGCTCCATCTTGTTCATTACGTTCTCGAATCTATGGTATCAACTTTCATCAAACAACCCCCACAAAAAGTGATGAATATCGCAGCAAATGAAGCAGCAATGATCAGCCCCAAAGAAAGCCATGGTCAATTTTCCTGAATGCTAGGTACCACTGCGGCTGCACCTCGGCGACAATGATGGGGATTCCCCAGTTATAATTATGATCCACATCGATGATGGATTGATTGCGCTTATTACATCTATAATTAATCTGTTTTGAGACAAGCCAACATAGACCCTGAGCATGGTAACATAGTTAGATTTTAGTGGAAACATGTGGAAACTAGTCTTTCAACCCCCTAGTCGGCAAGGTCTACGTTTGTCCAGGGAAGGTACCACATTTAGTAAATAAGTTGATGCTCGAAGAATTCTGCTAGCAGAGGTTTAGTAAGTTTGTTCACCTCATTCAGCATCAATTTGTGCACTGTGGTAATGTGGTACTGGTACCCAGATGTGCTACTAAGATCTATATAATAAGTTGTACTGTGAGAAACGGCATGGGTAGCTTGGTTCAACTGTTTTTTTGCCATAAGTGGTGATGTATAATATATGTGATATGCAGATATGCATGCATACATGCATGCATCCATGCGTACGTACATGCGTACATGCATACATACATTCATATAATCAAATATACATTTATAATCATACAATGTTTTTTTAACATATGCATACATATACATCTATATCTATATATACATACATATCTACACATTGGTACACATATATATATATGTGCACATATATATACATGTATATGCATGTATGATATATATATATATATGATATGTATGTATACAAACCAACCACATTTTCTGTCGCAGGGTATCCAAGATGTGGAAAACTAAATTAGATAAGCCCTGCCTCATCAACCCAATTTTAATTTGGGGTATTCGTTTTGAATACCAAAAAAGGATAAAAAGGGTAGGGGATTGTATTTACATGCTTTCCAGAGTTCAAACTAAGCGATTTCGGAAATCTCTTCCATCTCTGATGCGAAGTGGTTAATGATGTTTTTTTGGGGAAAAAACCTGGAGAAGCTGGAAATAGTCATGCCTTTCCGCGGGTATGTGGTTTCTGCCTACCTTTTCGCACTGCGAAATTCAACCACCATCTCCCCAGGGCGTTACCAAAGATGGAGGGTGTCAGAAATCAATGGCTGCATGGGAAAAATGTGATTTAACATGATTTAACCATAGGAACATGGTGATCTAATGGAAATGATATCTGTTTAACAGGCAATGATTTTTGTTTTTCCATGGCTGCCAGGGCCAGGTTGGTTGTTGCGGTTTTCACAATGTCCTGGGATGCCGTGCAACATGTGCAACGTTGCCACCCTAGGTTCTCAGGCCTGCAAGATCTTTTGTCGATTTCACTTCTGGACCTCGCCGCAGACCTTTAGCGAGTTGACGAGTTGACGCGCACCGAACACCAACGCGAAGTTTGAAAAGCACCGGCAGCTGCAGCGTTTGCTGCCGGGGTTCGCATTTGACATGGCTTGTACGGTCAAGTATCCATCATCCGACGAGAAATTATAGATTTCAACATCGAGTGGATAAAAATGCGTTTGGAAGTTGAGTAGAAGAACTGCTGCAGGTCTTCCATTCCATGATTTGTTTGGAAGGTTCACCAAACAACACAATAGACGTGGTGCTTCAAACAAGGGGATGGGGTATGCCCTGCACTGAATATGCCATCTCCCCCAAAACGGGGCCGTTCATGGTCTCATGTTGAGGGGTGGTCATCCCCAACCTCCGGAATCCATCCGGTCAAAAGGATTCCCAGTGGATGGATGACCATAACTTACCATAACCCATTCATCTCATGGAACTTGACCATGGAACCGTGATCGTTTTCCACATGAAATGGCTGGCCTTTTGGCTCAACAGGGCGCTAACTCGCGAGCCACGGACGGGTGGCAGACACACCGCAGTTCCGCTCGGCCTGATCGAGCACTTTGGCAGCGGGAGGAGTCCCAGAAATCCCAATGATGGTTGTTACTTTGGGGCTGCAGTTGAATTTTTGTGGGTGAGATTTCACCATATGGAGGTTAGAATCCCATACCTGTAGTATCTTGTAGTTATATTATATAATAACCCCAACTGCACCCCTGAGTATGTGCTGGCGCAGAATCATATAGTCCCGTGCGAAGAATGTTCTATCTAGGAATGAGACCCGCCAGTTGTTTCAGGATGTTTCAGGCTGGTTACATCATGTTACATCCATAGTTTTTTTTTTTCCCGGGGTTCACCTTGCATTACCCAATGCTTTGTTGGCTAGCATCAAGCACCGCTAAATCACCTAAAACGCTTCGTATATCAAACAGCTCGATCATTCCTAACATTTTATGTGTATCTTAGTTATGTTCCAGACAGTGGTGGGTAATATATCATTAATATATCATTAATATATCATAAATATATCATAATATATCCACATGTTTGCTGCTTGCAATGTGTCCAAATGATGTCTCAGTTTCGACCTTTCCTCTGTGAGTCTTGGCTCGGTCATGCTCGGTCTAGGAGTCTAGGATGTCGAATCTCATTGCAAGGATACAGGATACATATCACCAAGATTCACCAAGAAACCAGGGAATGGCATATATATATATATGTATACACATGATACATATATATATATATATACATATATGTTGGTTTCTATCAATTCATGATATGATATTATATGAAATCGTATCAACTTAGTCAGCACTATCAAACCTATACACAAGGACTGGAGTTGCCCCAGGATAGACAGGGCTTGCCTCACGACTTGAGATCATTATTGACTTTTCATTTCCTTATAATATACAATCATATTTGAAAAAGTCCTCAACAACTACAAAGGGGTGCATGACCAGCCGGGACGTTTCCTGGCCGCCTAAGTGCTGCTTTGGGCCATGGGAGCCAGCGCATGCAGCCGGGCCCGTGTCGAAACCGTGAACAGCAAGGATGTGGAGATCAAGGATGGGCAGGGCAAGGTTCTTCGATGCATCAGTCTCGAGACAAAAAGGCCTGACTTCCTGGCAGATGCAATACCATGTGCCACCAGGAGCTTGCAGGGCTCCGACCCAACCCAATGGGCCATGACAAATGCCCAGCTGCTCGAATTGTTCAACTACATGCAATCCACATAAGAATATAAAGCTGCCAAGGAAGCCCGAGGACATGTTTGCCTCTATGACGTGAACAGCCTTTTCGTGATCCCTTGGTCCAGAGGCTTCGGCTGTGGTGTGGCGCTCCTTATGAATGCCCATGCTCCCCTGAAAGCTCAAGTGA
>CAMXCT020002187.1:0-107500 GCA_947184155.2 Cladocopium goreaui
CACGTTGGTGCTTGCAGGGACATTTGGATCCTGATTTACATGCCAAGGCTCAACATGGTGATCTTCAGAGTCCTACCATTTCACAAATTGGTCGGAATTTGTTATTCCAGTTGATAGCCTCCCACAAATGGTCGTTGAAACTTGGTGACATTCGTGGTGCGTTCTTGTCTGCAGGTCAGTTGCCTAAACAATATCGACCACTGTATGCCTCCTTGCCTGCTGGGGGAATTCCGGGCGTGCCAGATGACGCCCTGATTGAAATAACTGGACATGTTTATGGACTCAATGATTCGCCATCAGCTTGGTATCGTAAGTTGGATAGTGAACTTCATGCTGCCGGTTTCGAACGTTCCAAGATTGATAGCTGCATCTATTACATGCGTGAAGATGGTAAGCTGTCAGGTGTCTATGGGATACATGTTGATGACTGTGCAACAGGGGGTTATGGAAAGAAATACGAAGATGCTTTGAACTACCTCAAACAAAAATTTGAGTTCAGAAAGTGGCGTAACCATGATGGAGATTTCTGTGGAGCACGGTATGTTCAGGACCCTGTTTCTAAAGTCATTTCCATGTCACAGCAAGCTTTCGCTCAGAAACTGAGACCATTGCACTTTTCAAGAGAACGCATGTCCAAGAGAGATGAACCGTTGAATCCAAAAGAAGTTGCGTGTTTACGTGCGATCAATGGAAGCTTGAACTGGCTGTGCACTCAGTCACGCCCAGACTTATCTGCTCAAGTGTCCTTTTCACAACAATCTTTTCCTGAACCAAAGGTTCAAGATGCTCTGAATGTGAACAATGCAGTTCGTCGCGCCAAGCAGCATTCCGATCAGAACATTGTGTTTTCAGTGATTCCTCCGGAAGAACTTTGTGTAATGATGCACTCAGATGCAGCGTTCGGAAATGCCCGTGCTGGAGCGACGCAAGCTGGATATGTGGTGAGCCTGACCAGTAAGGCCATCAATGTTGGAAAAGAATGTGCGTGGACACCGGTCTTCTGGCGTAGTTTTAAACTGCCGAGAGTAGTGAGTTCGACTTTGAGTGCCGAAGCTCAAAGCATGTCGGTAGCTTCAAGCATGTGTGAATGGACCATGCTGTTGTTGAGTGAAGCACTTGATGGTTTTCGTTGTCCTCATTCCTTTTGGCATAGCACAGGTAGAGAAGCCGTCCTGGTAACGGATTGTAAGTCTCTTTATGATCATTTGCAGTCCCCCTCAACTCCTGCCTTGGATGACAGAAGAACTTCAATTGACATCATAATCATTAAGGATAGTATCCGTAGGTTAGGTGCTCAACTGAGATGGATTCCTACCAATCGTATGCTAGCTGATGCCATGACAAAGGAAAGTCCCGAAGCGTTTGACCTGCTCCGGGCTTGCATCCGAGTCATGCGATACCAGATCAGCCCCGAAGAAAGTGTCCTGAAATGGCGAGCAAAAGAGAGAGAGCGTCGGAAGCAGTTTGCAACCAGAGCTGTGTGCTCAACCACCTCCCATGTCGATCAGCCTCTCAGTAGTCATGGGGACTGAAGCAGAGTCATAGGTATCAACATGAAGTATAGTGTTTATGCATGTTGCAATGTAACCTTGGTGACCGGTCCTGTTTAGCATTCCTTGCAGATACTCAGCCTTTTTCTACCGAGTATCAAGGGTGGCACTATCTCGCATCGTTGTTGTGTTCCGTATTTTTCGATGGCTGAAGCACCGTTGTCTCCAGCCCAGTCTGATGCTTGGGATGTGGTGAAAGATGATTGGTCTTCCTTGGATCAGTCTCAAGCTGTCATGCTGGTGACGAAGGCTCGTCGCCTTGGTCTCATGGATCAAGTGATGCTGGCGGTTTGTGAAGAAGAGCGCTTGTGTGCCCAGCTGCAGCACACGCCTGGGTCTATGAATGATTCGTCAAAGCGCCTTCGTGAAGCCACAGTGATTACCAACCTAGCCAGTGATGGTCGTGCTGGATATGGATCTCTCACGTATGCTCCTCCTCCGTGTAGCTCTTACAATGTGCCTCCTCCTTTGCCGAAGTTGTCTGGCTCTGAGGGTGCGAACCTTGCCGGTGATATCGCGCTCCCGGAGGGAGTCACCAGTATGTCAGATTGGGCATGCACTGTGGTGTCCTTTGGAAAGTACAAAGGCAAGAAGAGCTATGTTGAGATCCTCACTGATGAATCCGAAGATATGGTAGGCTACAAGAAGTACCTCTATGATCATTTCTCCCATGGCTCTCCGCAGTTGCGGGATCTCACAGCCTATTTGAAGGCATGTGGCTATGGGGTGAAGAAGATTCAACAGCCGGTGATTCCAGGCACCACCATCATCCGTGAGTTCAAGCGCTGATTTGGAGAAAAGGGAAGCCAGCCATCAAAAGAATTTTTGAAACGAAGATAGAAGGAATGTTGATGTGACCACGCCAGGGACATTTATGCCCGAGATCAAAAGGGTGCGCATAGGGATGCGCAACTGCTGCTCCGAGGTTTGCTACCAACATATATATACAGTATATACATATGATATGCAGCATATACATTATATTACCAACCATCCAATTTGGGGTACTTTATTTTCAAACAAACCCAATCATTGGCAGCCAAATCTCTGGGGAACGCTACCCATTTCAGTCAGCCGAACCCCCAGTCGACCAGTGCTTGAAGCTATGGTTGGATGTGCTCAAACAGAAAATGTGACCATCGATTCACGCAATACCCATGCAAAACGATGTACGCGTATGTGCACATATTGTGTATATATATATAAACTATACATTACATTGCATTACATTACGTTATGTTACGTTACGTTACATTACACACGTACATACACAGATACAATCACAAAATAAATATACACACCTATTCATGCTACACTACACATACACGTATATGCACACTATAGGAGTTGCACAGTCTATTGTTTTGGAGCATCACCCATCTATTGTTTCAAGCGAAATCCGGTCCATGCAAAATCCTTGTCGTCGTCATCATCATCATCATCATCATCATCAGCAGCACCACGGCTCGACGTAAGTTTGGGTTCGATGATCTTCTTACTCAAAGTTGCCAAATTTTGGGTCACAGCGTAACTTTCTGGCTTGAAATGACTTGCAGGAATGTCCCCACCATCAGGGGTTCATTCCGGTTAGCGACTGGACAAAAGACTTAGCAACAATTGGATCGCCCCATTTGGGTCACTTCCCAACCAGCATGGAACCACCTACATACATCCTTTTCTAATTCTGGTTGTTTCTTTCACTGCAAAAAAAAAAGTCGTTGGGGCACCACCACCAGCGCGGCACCTTCCACCAGCTTGGCATCCCTGGTGCTGATGCGGCGCTGGGTCACCGGAGGCGCTGGCGGTTCCATGTTCACCGGCGAAGGGGCGGACACCACCATCACCTTCACGGGAGATGGGGAGGTGGCTGTGCTGTGATTTCTTTCTGTTGTTTTCTTTTGGTGCGTCCAAAAGCAAATATGTGTTTGGTAGAAAAATCAAGGAGATCACCATCAACATAAGGTTCCGGTGTCCAAGTGTCTAAGAGAAACAGGAAGTTGTTCAACGAAAATGAAGGTTTGAGCTATCGAAAAATTAGGAATTCGCATGCCTTTTATGAGCAGACACAGGACCCCACAAAATGAGCCAGGATCATCCTTGACGCTTCGGCAAGGGCACCTCTCTGTCGTCCAAATCCTCAGCGAAGGGTGTCCATCTCAGGTGGGCCCAAAAAGGTACTGAAAAGTGGCTCTAACAGTCCAAGAGGATTGTGATCTTTGACTACGGCCCAGCTTTGACTAAGTGCCCCAGAATTGTGTCCCGAATGCGAATGGTGTCAAAAATCCGGAACCCTCCAAAATCAACACAAAAATCCAAAGTCACAAAGGACTTTCAATAGAAACCAATCTGGTCGGTGGCTTCAACTCCACATCAGCCAACATTGCTAGTTCATTCATAATCCCAGGTATGCATAGAAAGTGCAACAAATACCAAGTTTGTCCAGAAATAGAATACTCCAATATCCAGCAGCTTTCTCATCCCCTATAACTGGCGTGAAATCCACCATTTTTGGCGGTGAATCCCATGGGTTTTTTGCCACCAGCCGAGCGCTTCGCTGGTCGAGACACCATGCTCATGGCGCTCTCCAAGGTCACCAACTTGGGCGTCTTTGGAGTCTTGCCATCCTCGACAAGCCGTCAGCAACCCCAGAATAGGAAAGATAGGATGGTTACCCTCCAGTAAATTAACATAGACCCTGGTAGTTGTTGGGGTTGGAAGATTTGTGAAACCTCTAAAAATTGGTGATAAAATCAGGGTCAACATGTTAATTTACCAGAGGGTAAAACATGTGAATGCTATTTTCAATAGCAAGCCCCCATGCCCAATTTATGTCATTGAAGATTCTCGACTCACACTCGGACCAAAAAGGATGCAAAAAGGATCAACAAATCATGTGTCCAGCACCAGCAACGACCAGCTCCCCCGCCACCTTCGCGCAAGGAGAAGGGCTTGGCGTTGCCCCCTTGGGTGTCTCCATTTTGCTCGGTGTCATCTCCCGCCTTGGACCCAACGGCTCCATCAACATCACCATCTCTGCCCAATCTGCAAAAAAAACATGTACACAAACAAAACATATCAAAAGATGTACAGGAATGTACACTTACCGTCACTTGCAGGTCATACATAATATATTTACAGTCATGTTTTTCAGCACATCAGAACTGTTTGTTTGGCGAACTGATCTGCAGCCAGCAGACCCTACAGCCGAAGCATCTGCATCAGCTGACAGCGACAGTGGCTCGAAACGTTGGAGATGGCAGTGGTGCATGTACCTCAGCTGATACGGGTATGAATCAAAATATATAATATAAATATCAAAATCTAAGATACCAATAGATACCATGTTTGTGCTGATGAAGCATTTACCCATTTGCTAATTTGGTATTATCAGGGTAGAGTAGCAGAATTTTGGACCATAACAACCATATGAAAAATGTTGAGAAGTTACAGATTTGAGAGGAAAGACCGCCATTTTGTAGATGGAAAAGACCCAGTTCCTGTCCACCTTTGCAACGAGTTCGTAAACCTTCGTGTTGCGGGGATCATATTTTACGTACAACTGCGAGTTGGATGACGGTTGAGAACACGAGTGGTAAAATGAATAGTTGGCTTCCAATGAATGTCCAATGGGCAAAGATATGATCCCAGTAAGAACAGCAACTCCTGCAAAGGGTTGGTAAGAATGTTGCGCAGCAATCAACGGGTATGTAGTGGGATGAAGTACCACCACTTACTGGTTTCATAAGTCGTTGCAGTGAATCATTGAATTACCTCTTCCAGCAACAGGGACCGCCGAAGGAGGCAAATGTTCATCCAACGATTCTGCTTATTTTTCAACCTATTGTGTATATACAAAAATCCTGTCAAGAAGGGTCAGTGTGCCCAGCCCAAAGATGCGTTAGTATCAACCCCCCTTTGACCACTACGATGCATGAGCTTTTTTGCTAAGCCACTGGTCCGCCTCACTCACAATCGCAAAGGGTTTTCTGTCCTGATGGGCTTCAAACAAAGTGAAAACAACATCGTCTGGTGGTCGAACACAGGAATCAAAAATCTATACATAGGAGTTGACACCCAGCTGAGCAGTTTCCCAGCTCGCTCCTGCGCTTGATGCGGTTGAAAGCCCACAATGTCCAGATAGATGTCTTGTCGGGCGAAGACATCTGGTTGATTGCCTGGACTTCAGCAGAATCATCCGAATTGCAAGATGCATCATGTATCTATCATATCTCGGTGTCATGATGATCAAGATATATCAAGAGTATTGCTGCTGTGACATGGAGGTCGCATGCTTCTCATAGGTGTCCTGACCCATGTCCAACATAAAGCCTAATCTTGTTGGTTTCACCCCATTTTGTGCAGGTTAAACCCATCGTAACTCGGGCTAGACGGCTAGATTTTGCGTTGAAAATCCGGCATTTTTTTGGTTCCGGCCCTCCCGAGGAACGGGAACCAGGGCCTCCTCCCTTGGGCGACAGACTTCCAGCCATGCTCCCAGCCCAGGTTTTCATCCGACCAAACCTGGGCCTTTGGCTCCTCAGCTGTGGCTCAACCAAGGCCGTAGCTGGGGATAACTCGAAAGAATAGAAGTAAATGGTAAATAAATTAATTTCAACACCGGTTGATGAAAATTCACCAGAATTCCTAGCTTGGGTGATCATCCCCAGTTGACATGTCCCCAATTTTAGTACAATTCCTGGGTCATCCCATCACCAAGGATGAGTGGATGATGAGTTTTGGGACAGGTGCCTTCATCAAAAATGCCACGGGACAGGTGCCTCAAGAGATAGTCAGTAGTTTGGCGGAAAAACAACGTTGCGCTAATTCCCTTAACACTTGTCTTAGAAATGCCAGCGTCAAAAGCGTGGTATATGAGTTCTGGCCATCTCCCTATCATTAGGAATTCCTTACAATAGGTATATTGAATTCTATGAATGGATTGACCATCCCCCAACATGGGAAAATAGACCATGTTTTGGATGTTTTGACCATGGAACATATTTTTTTTTTTGTCACTTGAAGGTATCCACTCCACCTGAGCTCCCCCAACTCGGAGGGCTGCGAGTGCGGTCGCGGGCGATCCGGAGTGCCGGACCTGTGGCCCAGTCACTGCAGGAAATTCAGCACAGTTTCCAGTGAAGCACCTGGCAGCACCTGGCAGCCTGGCAGCACCTGGGATATATCTCCTAAGCACAGCAAACAACGGTGAACATCTTTGGTGGGTCAGCCCGTGCCTCAAGTTGTATCCACATTTGGGGCAGATCATTCGGGATGGAGGCTCATCGAAGGCAAATCTCCTGGAGTGGGCCACAGGAAGACTGGCCACACGTTGTATTTACTTGTTTATTGATGCTATTCATTGATTTAATTGGCTAGTTAGTTAATTAGTTAGTCAGTCAATTAGTGAGTTAGCTAGTTAGTTTGCTAGTTTGCTAGCTTGCTAGTTAGCTAGCTGGCTAGCTAGCTAGTTAGTTAGCCCGTTTCTGGTTACAAGTTGTATACTAGTTGCTAATTACAAAATGCAATGATTGTCTTGGGTTGTTGAGCTACTGCCAACTTGATGCAAGCCCTCTGTTCGAACCTCCCCACGGCTGGCCTGATATCGATCAAGCCGTTTTGTACCAAGGCAGTCACTTGTTCTTTGGTCAAAGGCGGCCCATCATAGATGCCCAAAATACGTTCCTCAGTTGGTCAAGAACTGGCATCTGGGTCAACCAAGGCGGTTTCGATGTATAGAAATCATTGGAGATCCAAATAGGGTGGAAACATGACATGTTGAGAAACTGCCAACCAGCTTGTTCCTGGCTTGGTCCATTCCGAAGAACGCTGCGGGATTCCATGCCGGATACCCAAAAGGTTCAAGTGTTCCGCGGGATCAAGTTGACCTCTGAATCTATATCTGTCTTTTACCAGAACTGCACATCCACCCCAGGGACTTGAACAGACCCCAGGGCTTTAGAAGAAAGATCTGTGAACTTCTCAAAGCTTTTGTTGGACTCTCCCAGATGGAAACAGGAGGAACCTTCTGCTGCCATGGGTCCCAGGTTTCTTGCTGGGCATTTTTCATGTCAATGACCCATTTCTCCTGAGAAGCCAGCGCGGCGTAGCATACTCTGCCATCAGATGTTGGGAAGCTCGCTTGGGAGTGGGTCAACAAAACCTCCTCTCGGTCTGTCCCCGAACTCGCTATGATCTCAATTTTGGTTTACCTTTTCACTCGACGGAAATCCTGAGGACGCATTTTTTGGTTCAGTTGCTGATGTCAGAGGGGGACTTGTTTTCAATTTCTTCATGGAAAGAATTGCTCACTTGTTGCCTCATACCCTTCCCTGGTCACAAATTTGAAGGTGATGGCACTACTTCTGATGGTCCCCGAGTCCCCAAAGTGGTTCCTGCCAACGTCCTGAGAATGGACTAGGTTTGCTACCATCTACCCGGATCTACCCATTGAATCCATGGCTTGTGGAAAAACATCGCTGCAGTCAGTGCAGTCCCATCGCCTGGAAACGGTTGAAGCGGCGCACTGCATCTTGGTAGAGGCGGTCGAAGACATTCATGGGATGTGAAGGCATACCTGCGCCCGAGAAACCCGATGCGCAGGGATGTGCCACAATCAAGGGTGAAAAGTGCCACAATCACCATTTGGTCGGTGGGGAAAACTCCCCAGTTTGGGGACATGCGAACCAGAGTCATTCACCAGTTCCTCTTTGGGAAGAACGTCGAAGTGGCAAGACATGTTGGTTTTCGGAGGGTGAATCGGGGAATCCAACAATTCCGTATCAGCTCTAAAAATAGGCCATGCCAAAACATGGGGATTCCGTATAATCATAATCTATCCCCTAATGCCCAATGGCGATGTTTATCAGTGTGCCCCATTTTCAGACACACACCCATCGATCTGGCCAACTGTTGGCCTACTTCCAGTAGCGCTTCGTCCAAAAGACCTCAGCTGTCTGCGAGATGGACCAATGTCGAAGTCCATCCTCCAAAAGAATCATCCCCTCAACAGTTTGGAATTCCGAACTAAACCAATCCAGTACTCAACCAGGGTTTCTGGGTGGTGTGAATATTGGGGGATTGGGGGATTCACCTGCCGACAGCTGGGAAATTGTTTGCTACATGGATGGGAACATAACACATCAAATATGAAGGAAGGGAATGTTATTTTGCAGTGAGATTCATGGTAGAAAATTATATGTTGCCATCTAACCATCATACTCCACTTCTCAAAGATTTTGGCCAAGCCATGTGCCTTTGCCATAACTGCAAGCCATGGGCTGACATCGACACCCTTCTCCTGCAACTTCTTCTTGAACTCCTTGGAGGACTCTGCCAAATGTCAATCTGTGACACCCCAAATGTGGCTTCCCTTCACCATTGTTGGATGCCGATACCCATTGTTTGTTGGATTATATACAACTATAAACACCCGATATCTGGAATATATATATATATACATATACACATACATATACACACATAATAGAATATATATATATATTCTGTATACGGTTACATTACATATTCATATATATATATATTTGTAATCTTATGTGTATATAATTGTATAGGTATATATATAAATATATATGTTATAATGTACATATGCATTGTGATTTTTCTCCACTGGCAATAAGAACTTGGCCGTGGCACCTCGAACTTGCGTTTCAGCTCGTCCATGGCCTTCAGTAGGTATGAGTAAAACGAGCATGGATATACAGTGTGTACAAGTCATAGCGCCATATTTAAGCAACCAAAATGGGGATGTTATCAACCAAGAGTGGATTCTAAGCCATTCTAAGCCTCAAAAATTGGGATTCAACACAACAAATTAAACAGATCAAAAGGAGGATTTTGTGTGAAGGAAATTCAGGGTTGACCCGAAAAAGAATGGGGAAGCTTGCCAGAGAAAGAAATCGGGGAACTCACCCGCAAAAGAATGGATAAATCTCAAAATACTTGAGCCATGAAAAATACCTCTATCCCATCTCATTATACTAGTTGGTTGATAGGTTTCCCTACTATGGGCTATCATAATCCCCAGTAAACCAGGTAGTATAATCCCCTATAGCAATCAATCAACCAGGATATTTTTTAATGGCTCACTTGGACAATATGTAATGAAATCCAGCATCATCAATGATTTCTACTGAATTTACAACATATTTGCCTCATGTTTGGCAACTTCCACCCATCATCAAACCCATTGGCCACGGCCTGCTCCAGCGCTTTCCGCATGATCTTGGCTTCGTCCAAGGCATCTCGTAACTGTTTGTTCTCCTGGGGCTGGAAATCCTCGAGAACCTCCATTGGTACTATCCACTAAAATGGACGAGTTTCCAACTTAAAGGCATGCAGTATGTATGTATGTATGTATGCATGCATGCATGCATGCATGCATGCATGCATGCATGGTACGTATGTATGCATGCATGCATGCATGCATGGATGTATGTACGTACGTACGTATGTATGCATGCATGCATGTATGTATGTACGTACGTATGTATGCATGCATGCATGTATGTATGTATGCATGTATGTATGCATGCATGCATGTATGTATGTATGTAGGTATGTATGTATGTAGGTGGGTAGGTAGGTAGGTAGGTAGGTAGGTCGGTCGGTAGGTTGGTAGGTGGGTGGGTGGGTGGTAGGTAGGTAGGTAGGTAGGTATATGTGTGTGTGTATGTGTCTATGTGTCTATGCGTGTATGTCTGTCTGTCTGTCGGTCGGTCGGTCGGTCGGTGGGTCAATCAGTCGGTCGGTCGGTCGGTAGGTAGGTACGTAAGGTACGTAAGGTATGTATATGTAAGGTATGTAAGGCATGTAAGGTATGTAAGGCATGTAAGGCATGTAAGGCATGTAAGGCATGCAAGGTATGTAAGGTCTGTAAGGTCTGTAAGGTCTGTAAGGTCTGTAAGGTCTGTAAGGTCTGTAAGGTCTGTAAGGTCTGTAAGGTCTGTAAGGTCTGTAAGGTATGTAAGGTATGTAAGGTATGTAAGGTATGTAACGTATGTAAGGTATGTAAGGTGTGTAAGGTGTGTAAGGTGTGTAAGGTATGTAGCTATGTAGCTATGTAGCTATGTAGCTATGCAGGCAGGCAGGCAGGCAGGTAGGCAGGTAGGCAGGTAGGCAGGTAGGCAGGTAGGCATGTAGGCATGTAGGCATGTATGGATGTATGTATGTATGTTATGTTATGTTGTGTTATGTTATGTTATGGTATGTTATGGTATGTTATGGTACGTTATGTTATGGTATGTTATGGTATCTTATGATATGTTATGGCATGATATGGTATGTTATGGTATGTTATGGTATGTTATGGTATGTTATGTTATGGTATGTTATGGTATGTTATGGTATGTTATGTTATGGTATGTATGTGTATATATATATAATATATAATATCTCTGTGTGTGTGTTGAGAATTGTTGAATTTTTGTCTTTTCCAATGTCATGCTGCCATGCTTGATTACTAGGCTAAACATCACATACACGGCTTTAGATTTGCAGTTTGCCAGGTCCATCATCTTCACTTATATAGTCACACATGTCAAGGGCTGCATGATTTCCAGCCCAAATCTCAGTTTCGTCCCTTTGTGGCAGGAGCCCTGTGGTCTTCCTGCTTCAGATTTTCGTTCTCATCTTTGGTTCTTTTCAGCTTATCCCTCAGCGCCAAAGCCAAGCCAATGACCGCAGCGATGTGGCCATCCTTTACCGGTGTAATGACACGACCATAGACTAAAGCATCCGAATGGCCATGGCTCAAAAACAAGGTAAAACAAAACATCAGAAGTGTCCATGTGTAGTCGAAAGTCAACATTACACCATCCAATCCAACTCTGGGGTTTTATAAAGTCTCAAGATGTTTTGAACCATTCCCAAAATCACAAATCATTGAGCTATACTGCAATCCTTCAAAGCCAAGCATTTTTGCCGGGTGGCTGGAGTTGTCGATCCTCCTCTGAGCTCGGTCCTGCAGCCACACTCCAAATAGGTTTTGGGTAAAGTGGGTGGATAAAGAGGTAAAATGATCTACCTGGGTTCGAGCAACCCTATATAACCAGTGAAAACAAAATTGAATTTAAATGATCTACCTATTGCGGGTTCGAGCAACCTTATATAACCAGTGAAAGCCAGCGACATGTGGGGACAAGCCATATGTATTTATATATATATATATATTATTATTATATTATATTATATTATATTATATTATATTATATATATACATGTAAATAAAATTAAACAAATATTAATGTAACCCACACACTTGACCCCTGGGCAAAAGCAAACAGCCATCACGGCCAGTCTTTCGACCGGAACCTTCACACTGGAGCGACCTTGGACGGGTTCAAAATGGAGCAGCTGGCGATTTTATGCGCTGACGGTATCTGGGCTCTCCCAACGCCTCTCATCATCAAGCTCCTGGCGGGTACCCAAGAATCAGCGACTTCCCGAAACAGATCATCGTGATCAATTTTTTTGTGCACTTGAGGGCTTCCCAACTTCAGATCTTCATACAGGAAAAAAATGATGTTCGGTTTCTACTAGCCATCATATTTCAGAGATTTGTAAATTTCTTCTTGATCAGAATATAGCAACCCCAGCAAAGACAGAAAAAATAGAATCTTTCGGAAATGTTCATGATAAATATCCAATATCCAATATCAATCATATTGGCTATCTCTGATTGGGGATTGCTAAAACCAACATTTCAATTCTTTGGAGATCCCAGGTATCACATCCATGGCCCGATCCTGGCCGGTCCTTTTTGGCATCGTCCAGCTGCTTGCGCATCTGCTCCATCTGGGCCATCAGATCTGTCGATTGCCTCCTGGGGAAACCGCATATGGCTGTGGGGATCCCAATAGCTGGATGGTTTATATTTCAAAATCCCAAAATAAAATGGATGATTTACGGAAACCTCCATATGGGGGAAAGGGTTGCACAGACTTAGTCAGGCATCAAGGTTGTATATCAAGCAATAAAGGGTCGGGAGGGGGGACGTTCGCGTGAAAAATGTAACTCGTTCATTTGGTCCGCATCATCCATTGCTAAAGCAACAAGAAACTCTAGCTATCTACCGCTAGCTTTAGTGATTATAACAACAATCATGATGATTATTAGCAGCAGGATCAAATCTGAAGTTGTTTTGGTGACAAATGAGTAATCCCTTCCCAAGAGTATTGAATATCCTCTCAAAATTCTGATTTCGTATTGGATACATTCATTTTGAGGTTTGTTGGGGGTATTGAAAATTGCAGGGATGTGTATTCCTTCTACCAACCCCCAGTCACCAGCATTGCAGAGCCTCGCAAAATCCGCAGCCTAGTCGCGGGCCAGTGTTAGTGGGTCTTCACAGGTTCTGTTTTCAGGAGTTGATGATCAAATTCACTGGGTTGGGCATGGGAATCTGCAACGTGCTGGTACCATCACCTTGCAACATGACATGTGGTACTGTAGCTAGTCCCTTTCTCACTGAAATGAAGTGGAACACACCCTGAGATCATTATGCAACTATGGACGGCTCGAGCTGATGCCGGATGCTTCGGGTCTCCAATTCTGGGACCCCAGTTCACAGCGTAAATTCCCACCCGTTGCACAAATTCGAAGTTTTCATGTCTGAAAAATCCCAATCTGTAACAGAGCAAACCACTTCTCCCGGGTGGCATTCATTTCAATCTCTATTTGGGTGTTTCTCAAATTTAGCCCAAAACAATTGATTACCATATTAAAGCTCATTTTACGGGATTTTCCATGCTTCCTCATCTCACTTTCCACACATTTTGGCATGTTTTCCCATGGGATTTTGGCCACCCCAGCCCCCCGGGTGAACCCCCAGCCCCACCTGGGTGCTCTCGGTGGCTTCGCGCGTCTTCACCTTCAATTCCTCCTTGAGCTGCGCCACTTCGGCTTCCAAGTCCTCGTTGCGCTTCATGAGCTTCGCCATGGCCTGAAAGATCTGGAACTTTCCAGAGATTAATTCTGGGAACTAACATAGCTATGGCATCTATGGAACATTTAGCTTATTTATAGATGACTTACCTATGACTTACCTATGACTTACCTATGACAAAATTGTGATGTTCACTATATTTATAGAAAATCACCAGATTTAGGAGGTAAATCATCTATTAAATAGGCCATGGTCCATAGTTGTGTTGAGTTACCAGAGGGTCTGTTGGAGACAGATATGGCGATTTTTTATAGATGACTTACCTCTGAAAAATGGTGATAGCTGCCATAGCTATGTTAGTTTTCCGGAGGGTATACATATCACTGGATATATCATGGGGACATAGAATGAGATCTTGAATGGCGTATATTATATATTATATATGATATATTATATATTACATATTACATATTATATATTATATGTTATACAAATCATATATTATATGTTATATAAACTATATATCATATATTATACAAATTATATATATATATATTATATATTATACAAATTATATATTATATATTATATATTAAATATTATATATTATATATTATATATTATATATTATATATTATATATATTACATATTATATATTATTATAGTATTATATTATTATATTATTATATTATTATATTATCATATTATTATATTATTATATTATTATATTATTATATTATTATATTATTATATTATTATATTACTATATTACTATATTATTATATTATTATATTATTATATTACTATATTATTATATTATTATATTATTATATTATTATATTGTTATATTATTATATTGTTATATTATTATATTATATTATTACATTATTACATTATTATATTACTATATTATTACATTATTATATTCTTATATTATTATTATGGGATACAATGGGATATTAGATGTAACCCAACAATATGTATGTATGTATATATATACATATATATATATATAGTATGTGGTGACTGCTGGGAGATGGGTGCAGGAGCAAAGGAAAAAAGCAACAGAGCCAAGGGATATCCAACACAAAATCTTTGGGGATTTGGCAACATGAAATGGGGCTATCAAGCAACAAATATGTGAGTTCAGTCGTCACAGTTCCACGGAACTGGATCAAAATGTCCAAACCACCAGTGAACCACAAATGCACTGGCCATCTTTTGGGAGTTTAGCATCCAAACGTTGCCAAGTTCCCCTGAGCTGCCACGCGTCATTGCCCTTGGTCGCATCGGTCAGTTGCTTCTTCAAGAGGTCAAGCTGCCTCTGTCCATAAAGGCTGAGTGAAGATCTGGTAGATATGCTTCCCTCTTCCCTCATCTTGGGGTACTAGCTGCAAGAATCAGGACTGCTTAAAAGTCCTTGAAAAACAAAACCGGCAGCAAATTGAAGGACTTTGCCATAGTTCTCTTGGCTCAACACATCTAGCCCCAGAGAGTCAAGGGGTTGTTCCAAGTCTAACTGATACTCCAAGAGCCTCTGAAGATCAGCCTCTTTCTTCCCATCGTCCTTTTTCTTTTCTGGGCCTGGAAAAAATGCGAAGGCGGCAAGGGTTCGTGTTTGGAAAGCCCCCACGAAAGAAATCAGTGGCTTTTTACCGCTGAAATCGGCCAAGTTCAATGATTTGAGATTCCACAGGACTTGGTCTCCTGGTGGCAATGTCTTGGTCGACAGCTGGCTCCTTGGCGCGGGGAATCCGTGGCATAGGGTTTCACCCCAAAAATGATCTTTACTTGCGGGTGTCTGCACATAGGACCTAGGAGACCGGAAAAAAAAACTGTTTTTTTCAATATTAAGATGAAATCATATATTGACTTATCGCAATATACGCAATGAAATTGTTATTTTTGGGGAAACCTATCTGGGGTCCATCATCCCATCATCCCAGGATCAGACGGAAAAGGTCGGATACCTGAAACTGCAAAAACGGGGTCCCACAGCAGGGTATATTTCAGGCCCGCATCCAACGGGACTTAATTAACGTTGCAGGCAGAACTTTGCAAGCTGATCAATCATCAGTAGGTCAAAGCATTCATCATGTCCTACAAATATCAGGATCAGATAAGATCAGATCAGATTGATATTTCCCCATCATTTTCCCAATCATTCTCCCAATCAAATGATTTACCAAACATGACCAAAACAAGTGGTCCCCTAAACTCAATATTTGATGGCCATGGCTGCAGCCACCGAGGTGCTTCAGCTTTTCATTCTCCTCTTGCAGTTCCTGGTGAAACATGGCTGATAAACGCAACAGCCATAGATCTGTAAAGCTATTCCACGTTTGTTTGGAACATTGGTCGTTTGATGCTCGTTTGATGTTTGATGGTGCTAGTTGTCTTGTTTTGATGTCTTTTTGATTGTTGGTTTGATGGTCTTTTGGTGGTTTGGTCGTTATGGTCAGGGCACCTTCACTTGAGCTTGCAGCTTCTTGCTGGACTCGTCCGCCAAGCGTTTCAGCCTCAGTGGATCCCATTTTTTGGGGGGACCAGGGGGGACCCATGACCCCAAAATCAGTGGCTTGGTGATCAATGGGAAAACCCATGGTTTGGGGCACCCATCATTTTGTAGCCTCCAACTCGGCACAGGAATCGGCCGAGATGCTTCTGGATCTCCTCCTCCAGAGTCTTCTGTTGCTTCAGCAGTGCCGCATTCTTCGCCTTCAGCTGGTCAACCTGGGGAGATCAAGACCAAATCAACCACCAAAAAGCCAAGGGAAAATATATATATATATACACAGGCAAATGCTGAAAAAAAAATGATCAACCCATTTTTAATGGTTCCCAATTGTCCATGCTTTTTTTTAAAGTTATCTTGGGTTTTTTTGCCAGTGGCACCTCACTGGCAGAATCATCTGCTGGAGGCTGTGCTGTGAGCGTCTCGAAGAACTTCCTCAACGACGCAACCCGGCCGCAGCCAAGTTGGAAATCCAAGTTGGGAGTCCAAACAAACACAATGGCCCAACCCAAGTGTATTTATTAAAAGTTAGTATTATCTGTAGAATTGATATACATGTATTACATGTATGCATATATATATATATAGCCAATGTCAAAACATGGGATGAATGTGGTATGGTCATCCATCCCAGTATGGGAATCCTTACAAACGGTGAGTCTACTGAATGGATTGATGACCATCTCCCACTCGCCTGGCTACCTCGAGGCTGCAGTCTGGATCCAGGCCGAAGATCTGACGATTTTCGGGACTACCCGGAAGATTCCCATGGGCTGAAAGTTGCTATAGCAACCACAAAAAAAAATATACCAGCGTTGAAAACCTAGAATTGGCTTGCATCTTCGGTCAAAGCATGTTGTACCTCCATCTCCACGCTCACAGCTTTGCCCTGCCTGGAAAATGCCACGATGTCTTTCCATATCTCGCTTGTTGCCATCCAGCCTCATCCCACTCCCCTCAAGTCATCAGTCTGCCAGTCCAAATCATTGAGTGCTGAAATTAGGATATTGGGGCCATGATAGAGATTAGTAGATGCGTTGCTCTGACTATGCGCCAGCATCATGGATATCATCCGAAGCAGTTTCTGTTACACAATTTTCAGTGAGAAGTCTGCCAGTTTTCTGTGGACGTATATATCACAGGAAAAGTCCGACCCGAAGCTGATGTTGAATCCATAGACCACCTCATTTATTGGATATTCCTTGGTATCGCTCACACAAAAATAGAAAGAATTACATACATCATAAGGGCATGTATGGGCCATGTTCTTGGGATTTCTTGGATGCTTTTTGCATGGTAAAAACATGTAACCAACAAAAGACCAAAGTCAACCCGTCACCATTGCGCTTCCGGGCTCTTGCTTCAAGGCCTCGATTTCAGCCTGCAGCTTCTTGGCCTTCGAGAATGTGGCACCGTGTAGGGATGGATCAATGGGGTGGATCCACAAAATGAACCACATTTTTGTTTGTATTAAACTTCTTAACCTTCCAGTTTTTTTGGTAAATTTGCTCTGGGCCAATGGTGTAAATGGGAAGATAATTTACAAATGGGAAAGACGGGAAAGAATGCGGATATTGGATCATATTGATGTGATGAGCAAGATCTGTGATCCCTTCCCCCTTTCGTGAACCCCTTACAAATGGGACCCTAAAGTGAATAGATCCACTACTAGACCAACGTTTACCAGTCATGACAACGGTTGTGACGAGCAGACATGGGAAGCAAACAGCAAGGTAATCTGCCAGAAGAATTTATAGAACTCAGCGGGCAAAAATGGAGAATACCTCCCTATTCCAACTGATTCCGATGATAAAAAAAACTCCCATGGTCCAAGTCTTTGGAAAATGCGTCGGAGAGTCATCAATCGAATTCCGGAGAATCAACGATTCGGATTTCTTGGTTCAAAAGATGCACAATGACGGCCATACCAACTTAAATTTGAGTAGAAATTAGAAAAGGTGATATTGATGCCTCTCAAATCACTTACCAAAAAATAGCTCTGTTGGTCACACGGAGTTTGCCAGAAACCTGTTGAGAATGACCTGGATGTGTGTCCAATGTCGCATATCGTGACCTGGATGGTACCACCGTCCCCCGTACTGACAAACCACAGGTGCCAGATGAGACAGCCCAATGAATCCATCATCAATACCCTCCGGTGTCATCAGCTCCATGGCTTGCTGGAAAATCCCCCAGCAATAGTTCGATGATATTCACAGCTAGAAACCTCTATTTAGTGCGGGGATTTCCAGTTACCATAATTTGATTACCAAAGGGTATCATAAGCCTGTGTGGAGTGGAGAATTCTTCTTCTCCAGTATCTTGAGGGGTCTTGAGGTATCAAATTCTATGATGCCAAATCCAGTTGGGGGTTCCTAAAATGCCGGGACCCCATACATCCTAAACCATGGGTTTTCCCATTGAGAATCACCCATAACTTGGATGATTTTGGGATACCATTTTAGGAAACCGCCAGTTGATCACCTTGGATTCGGTGCCTCGCCGGGATCTGCCTGAGCCGAAGGCCGCCTGACACTTGGTAAAGCCAGTAAACCATCCGCAATCACCAGCAAATGACTTAGTATCAATAGTATCAACCATCAAAAACATTCAAAAACTGGCGGTTTCACCGATTTCCCCCATTATATGCAGATATCTTCCCGTTTTCCTCGTTCAGTAGGAGCTAAAAAAAGTCGTGCCTGGGAGGTGCAGGCGCGCGCTTCTCAGACCCTTCGGCCAGCATGGCTTGCAACAAAGCATCCTCCTTGGAATCAGCGACGGGAAACGTCATGGGGTTTGACAACCCTCACTTGAGTCACTTACGAAGCGTGATCCTCATTTCAAAACCGACCCAAAACACGGTTGACGTGGAAATTTTTTGAGGAGAAAATGAGACTTGAACCTAACATGCCTGCAATTCGAGTGGTTGTAGCCAAGGGACAACCTTCAAGCTTAGGGCAATCAAAGATGACTCCTTCCCTCTAAGGATCACACCAGCTGCTCTCGGAGTCTATCTGACCTGATAAGTGCGAGCATATCTTTCCGCCTGCTATGCAGAGGCAAGTCACATTCCCTGAAACTTGAGTGGTGCCAAACATGACAGGAGGGTATGATGACGGAAAGGATAACCCCCAAGCCTATCAAGCCTACAGTTGAGGAATCCCAAATATCACAGGGTGGGACAAAGTTGGCCAACTGAGATCCCCACTCTGTTTGCGCTTCCTTCAACTGGTTCATCAGCAGTTGTCTGGCAATGAAGTTAGCAGGTGTTTCAATTGCTTGGCACCCACACAAACAAGACATGAAATTGAAGACAGATACTTAAAAAATACATAAATTACATACACGTGTATGTAGATGTATATGCATAAAACTTGCATATATATATACTGTATCTGTACAATACGATAGAGAGAGGGGGAATGAGATACGTCATATCACTCCAATCAGCTGATGGATGACGCCAAACCAAACATGTCTGGCAGCACATGGTCTCGCCAGCTGCTGCTGCACCTCTTCCCCACATGACAGAAATAAACACAGCAATCAAACAAATCACAAAAGTGCGACAGCATCTGGGGACTGTGGCCTTTGGTCAGTGCCACCTTCATATTCTCGATCATGGCGGCCTGGACATTTCGGAACCCTATCATTCAGCGTCAAAGTCAGGTGAGGCCTGAAGCCTGAATCATGGGTAGCCCTAACCCGCAGCCGCTTCCGATGCAGCACCGCTTTCTGCGACGTCTAGTGACTCTAGTGTCAAGATTGATGCATACGCCTGGCCAATCATGGAGATGGCGAACAAAAAAAAAGAACCACATACACGCGTGTAGCTCATTCACGCCAAGCACGCAGTGGTGTGCCTCAAAATTAAGTGATTACTCCCTAGAGTTGGGGTCGGTCGTCCGACCACAGTCATTTCGTTTTGCTGAGAGGACTATATGTTGGACTTTTGATCTGATCTCCTCTGTGGTTGGACGACAACTCCATGTCACTGTGTTGCCGAATTAGGGATGGCAGGTATTAAGCTGTGGGGCGCGTTCAAAGTATTAGCCGTTGCCAATACCGCGCCTCAAAATTGTTGCCAAGGGCAGCTGGAAAATATCAAGATTGGGTGGGCAGCTACCCTCCGCTACCCAGAGTGCCAAGGCCTAACCTTGACCTATTCAATCCATTTCAATCCTATTCCTATTCACAACACCTTTGAGGTGAAGCTCCAGGATTCACCGTCCCTTTTGGCGGTGATCAACCGGGGTCGTCCCACAATGTGCTGAGGTGCCCAGACGCCGGTCCAGCTATGATCCACGGCGGGTTGGTTGGCCATGGCGTTGTTGGACTCCACTTGCACGGGATAGTCTGCCGGGGGTGGGCCGTTGGGGCGAAAGACCTGGTTGCTGCCGGGGTTCGGACGATATTCCACGCCACCTGAGCACAAGCCGGAGCGGAAGTCCGGCTCGACGTTTCAAATCCGAAATCCTACAACAAAAAAGGGTAAATATGTAAAATATCCACAAATGTTCTTTTACAGGTTGTTTTTGTGAGACTGTGCGAGTCTGTGCGTGGCACCTCCTTTTTGGGCCTGGCGTCGACGCATTCATGGATTCCGCACCAAAGCCACTAGCATCGATCCCATTTCTCTTCAACTTTTTCCGGGGTCTGCTTGAGTGCTGCAACAAAAAAGTAGTAGGATCCAATCTATCCATCTTGATGGATATGTCGGTGATTCATCTCATAATCACGACAAATGTCCCATTTGCCAGCTAGATTGCCGGGTAACTTGTTTCTTGCACTATCATCTCCTACACCACTCACCTGTTCCCTACACCACCGGACTGACCATGTCGAGTGACCCTGGAAACTGCCGCCTCCCTTCTGCCAGTGACCACGCTGCTCGTGGATGTGTCCAAAGAGATGAACCTTTGCCTGGTGACACCATCAGTGGTGGAAATGGAACTTTTAGTGACTGAAATCGCAGAGGAAGATCCACCATGTTCATGGAAGTGGGGCAAAACCTGCAAATGCTGGGTATAGTCCGGTTTATTGTGATCCCCAAAATGGGTCTGGCAATTCAGCACGGCCAAATTGCTTTCAGATCTTTCAAGCTTTCGAAAAAACACCAGATTTTTGTGGATCCTTTTGCTCGTTCTATGAGTATCTCTCTCTGCTCGATGGCGAACTCCCCACTTTGGGGGCCATATCCCCAACCGCTTGGTGGATATGGAAACATCCATTTCCATCCATTTCCTACGGTTCCTTTGAGAAAGCTGTCATCACAGTGGTCGAAACCACCAAAATGTGATCTGCCCATTCCAATGAACATAGGTCTTGACCGACCCCCAATTTCTTGCTACTTATGACTGGTATGTCACTGGTCATGTTTAGGATTCAAATTTATTTTAATAAGCAGACCATCCAGTTTTTGGAAAGTCAAGAAAGTTCCAATGCTCCTCCTCTCCTGAAAAAGGCTAACAATCCTAGAAATGGCGGAAGGGAAAACGGATAGGAAACCCCCCAGGATAGCAAAAGCCACCACCATGTAGCTGGGTCCCCAAAAAGTCAACCCAATCATCAACCTTTGGGTCTTGAAATTCTGACAGGTTAAAGAAACATGATATAATTGGGCCCACTTCCAGTTTTTTGGTCCCCCCCATCAAACTCTTGGAGTCGAAATGTCCAGTTGCTCCCGGAGAGAACATTGGCAAGTTCCACCCCTAGCTTTAGTACCCCCAATCATCAACTTCATTGTTTAGGTGTTATCCATCTATCATGTGGTTGGGAAACTCTTAACGACTCCTTGGCTCCTATGGATACCATTGGATAACCACTCCGAACCGCGCCTAACCACTGGATAGCCAAGATCATCCAAGATCTATCAACAATAAACATCCAAAAAGGACCCCGAGAAAACGTGGCTCCCTGCACCTTGCTTCGGTAGATGGCGCTGCGAAGTTGCTGACTGGAGCCCCAGCTACCGCCTGCGGTGGAGTCGAAGATGCCCACCGGACCGTCGTGGGTCACCAGGATGTCCACGCCTGGGGAACTGGGGACTGGGGAAAACCAGAAAATCAAAAATGGAGCAATGATTTCAAGCAAAGAGCAATTTCGCCAACCAAAAGAGACAATTGTCCAAGAACAAGCTGGATATACGTGTTTTTTAATTGAGACCCAGGAAAAACAACAAATTGTCAGTCATTTTGTTGGTGAGTTGCAAACTATCAAAGCTTCGGGTCCCACTTTTGTCCCGACCCCGATATTGGGAGAGCATGAAGCTAGACCCAATCAGAAAACTTGGGAACTGACCCAAGTTTAAGTGTTGGGATGAAACCAGCTGAAGTGGGGATGTTGAAATTCGAGATGCAAACCAATTGAAGCGGAGTTGTTACCCCAGAAGGAGGGGAGATAACAAACATGTTACAAACATGGGTGGCAAGCATAGAAGTCACAAGAGTAGAGGTACAAATTTGACAAACCAACATGTGGGAATCTTACTAAGTCAAGTGAGTGAAATGGTGCATTGTTGGTGAACCCGCTCAGTCTCGTGTGGCTAATATCACCATTTCTATCCGTTATCTTCCCGCTCTCATTGCTTATAGAGTCCAATGGTTCCATATCCTAACAATTTGATACAGTTTGTATTTCGTATCACCATGATGCTTATACTTATCATTGTCATGGTCAGCGATCTTCCCATGGCTAGATGCACCAAAAATGTCCCACTCTGGTTGTTTCCTCACCCACTTCCCCGCCTACAGGCACATCATCATAGTTGTTGCCCGAGAAGGAATCCCCACGGCGAGGGGCCCAGCCAGCGCCCCAGATCTTGAGACCCATCACTTCAACCAGGTCATGGTTCAACACCTGTTCCGCTGCAGAAAAACAGATCACTTATGACCCACTTTGTCTTTGTCTTTGTTGTTGTTGTTGTTGTTGCTGTTGTTGCTGTTGTTGTTGTTGTTAGATTGCAAAATGTAGAGCTTCACCTGAGGTCATCACGGACTCAGCTACCCAAGTTCTGTTCATACGTGTTTGACCTGACGAACACGTTATTTATTTTGGCTCATCTCAAATTGTTATGCTTGAAACCACCAACCAGATCAAATACCGAACAAATTAAAACAGATGAGCGTGGGCTTCACCATTGTCTATCAATCCTACATTCCGCTGCTTCACCCCCCATGTTAAATGCTCAAATCTCCAGAGTTAAAAGCCATTGCGGTTGATTAAAGTCCCATTTTGGTAGACGCCTTGGCGTTTGTAATCTTCTCCTGGAAGTAGTTGGGGCTTTGCGCCGTGGCATCTGAAAGGGCACCACGGTTCAAGCGCCAGTTAGTCTCCCAGTAGTCGTGGTTTCCAGAAATCACCAACATCTCGCGGTACTTTCCCTTCAGGGATCCCAGCCAGTTGTTGAAATCTCCCACTTCACCATCACTCCCAACGGTGGAGACATCACCCGAGTGGATGAAGATGTCGGCCGAGGGGAGATCACCCAGAGAGTAATGCAAACTATGGGTGTCACTCACATGAAGAATGGTCACAGTGTCCTCGCTGAGATGTTGAAGAGGTTGCATTAGCAACCCCCCAAAAGATGGAAATGGGTAATTTCCCACTATTTGATTAAGATTTCACTTTCCATCTCCATCTTTTTGGGGGATGCTATAGACATCACCCAACCATCGCGGGATCATCTCCAGTAAGCCTATAAAACGCAACGTTTAAACATGTTTACAAAGGAAAAGAACTGCAGTTACCAAATGTGAACCATCAATTTTTGTCTTGCTTTGTATCCCCGAATATGTTTGGTCAGAACATCTTCCAACCCGCGCGTCCTCCCTGCGCACTTTCAGACCTCTGGTGGCATTGGCTGCTGAAGATTCCACTGGCAAAACGGTGAAAACTGCCGCCGCGAGGAGTCTCATCATCATGGTAACCAAGAAAAGAAGAACGGCAGCCACGGCCCAGCAATGGTATGCCCCGTTTATGCGCCAAAATGGCTGCGGGAACTAAGTTCCACCACCAACCCCAACTGATGTGACGTCGTGATGCCTCAGAAAAATCAACAGTTTGGCATGGGAACCTCAAGGACTAGCAGGAGTGACTACCGCTTTGGGTCTGCCCTGGAGCTCCCATTCCACTTGGATCTGCTTCGTATCCAGGCGCAGGGACCTTGAAATATTCCTGGGTGAGAGGATCCAGTGCCATCTCGGGTTGAAAGCCTGGCGCTGGTGCATGAAATCCAGACTGCTGTTTTGAGGGAAAAATGACAGGAAATGGAAACCCACTAGATTTGGTGGTGAAAGCAATGGTTCTAGCAGATTTTCCCATGAAATCAATCCACTGAACATCAAACTGGAGCCGGTGGAGAAGTCTCCTATGAGAGGTCAGTCTCAGGTGAATATCCAAATGCATGACTCCCAAACTTAGGATGCAGAAACCCTGCTTCAAAAACAAACAGCTACTGGTCTACATGCATGCTCCCCAACATCGAAGCATCTAGCAAACCTGAGGAACCCGGTCCCAAAGAACAAAAATCTCTGCACCAAACCGCAAGACCATGCCAAAGTTGCGGTACACATGATGGTCTGCATCTTCTTCACTGATTTCAGCAAGGGCAGCCTGTATTGCGGCGATCGGGACGAAGTACAATCACTATCCAATCTGTCCACTCCGGCAGTCCGCAACCAAACACTCTGCAAATTCTACACCTGGTTATGAGTCAAAGCTTGGACCTCCCCACCCAGAGGCAGGCGAACAACTTTACCCCATCATCCAATGCCTTGTGGCCTTGTTCTTTTCAACAAACGTTGCGGACCTGTCCCCCATCGATATCACCGAGCCCCGGCGCCTGCAGTGGTGGACTGAGGGTTTCGCTCCGCATGCGATCGCGATGCTCCGACAGCTCCGCCAGGTACTGCCTGGCACAGCACCAGTTGGGGCCCCCCCCTGGGGCTCCATGGGGCCGCCCCAACAGGGCACGGACCACCGGACCCGCCTGCGGGATTCCATCAAGGTCTTCTGCAGATCCTGGTGAGAAAAAAAGTACCCTAAGAGGTGGGAGACTTCCTTCTGGACTTGCCCAAGATTCAATAGTTCTTAAGTTGGAAAAGCACAGTCAAGTGAGTCTTGTCCAAAAATGCAGAATCCTACACCTGCGGATGCACCGTTTTCTTGCTGACGCTCCACATGTGGCATCCTCATTGGCCCAAAAACTCAACGCAACTCCTGGCCTCGTACTTCTCTTTGAAGCCGCGCTCCACCTCATCCATCATGGGTAAACGATCGTTGATCACCGCCTCAGGCCAGCTGCCACCCTTGTTGCTATCGGACAGTAGACAAGGATACTTTCTTGGGACAGGCACTGATTCAGCATTTGCACCAGGGCGAAAATCTGTGGTTTCTAAAAGTCAAAGCAGCAACTGCGTCCAAAGGATTGCGGTCCTCCAAAAGGATCTACTGCCAAGCTCTGTACCATCCGCATTTGAGTCACAAATGTCTGAACCATACCCACCGATCTGTCACCAGGAAAAGGATCCGAAATCTCTCAAGTTGATGGTTGACATTGATAAATAGGGGCAAACAATTCCATGAATTCCCTTCTCCAAATCTCCGGCCCATCCGTGGCCCGTCAGCTGGTTCCACCTCCCATGTGAGGATGAGCACAGTCCAGGACAAGTCCTGCGAAGCACGAGCTTCACACGGGGTGAAAGTGTGGTAATTGTACAGGAATCAAACCTGAAACTGAGAATTAGCAAAATGCCTAATCACTTTATCTCTATGGTTTTGTCTGAAAATAGGGTACCCCAAAATCCAACTGTATAATAAGTTTTCCTATATGCCATTTGATGGAATCAATCCTGCCCTTTGTGAACGCCAATAAAGCGGAGGCTTCGACATAACAATATGGTTATAACGGTTATGTATCGAAACCCTGGGACCATAATGAACATCAAAATGGTGCAGTGTGGGTGCCCCGCGGGGCCGCTAAGTGATTTCTGCCGCTTGCCCCGCTTGCTCCGCTTCTAGGGAAAATAAGTGAATCTTCCTCCTTGCCCCGCTTGCCCTGCTTGCCCCGCTTGCCCTACTTGCAAACCGAGGGAAGATCGGTGGTTCTTCCCGCTTGCCCCGCTTGCCCCGCTTGCCCCGCTTGCCCCGCTTGCCCCGCTTGCCCCGCTTGCTTTGGTTTCAGCACACAGCAGTATGAAAAAGGAATAGAGGTGGCAACGTGAATGGAATGTTTGGGCGAGTGGGGCGAGTGGGGCGAGTGGGGCGAGTGGGGCGAGGGGGGCGAGTGGGGCGAGTGGGGCGAGTGGGGCGAGTGGGGCGAGTAGGGCGAGTGGGGCGAGGGGGGCGACTCCAAACACCGTTGCAACAATACCAGATTGGATTCTGCAAGTTCCCTTTGTAGAAGACGTGTGCAAGATCTCCTTGACAGGTTCTTTCTAGACGCTGCTGTGCAAGATCCTTTTGTACAAGGTCTGTATGAGCCCAAACAAAGATCGACTATGTTTAAACATGTCCTCGAAAAATTGCGTTGAACATTGCTTGACACCAATGTGCATCAAGCATCACCGGAAGCAACCTCCAGCCATTCCGGGAATGCGCACCGACGCGCAGTGCACGGGCCCCGCGGGACCACAGACCCGATGGTCACAGTGAGGAGTGGACTATTGTGCCATCTCTATTTGATTGCGTACCAACATCACGCATGCTGGCATCAGCATCTGCTGAATCCCTAAGGTAGAAGCCGTTGTCCTGGTGCCACTTAGCATCGGCACCTGCAGACGCAGGAGTCAGCGACATGGTCGGTGTGGACAGGACTCCCGTGAGTCTTCTTTCCCCCATGAAGCAGAAAAAATATATCGCAGTCGGAAAGGATGGTAGAAAACAGAAAAAACAGGTGCAAGTTTCAATTCTTTCTTGGACTGGATCAGGAACAAATAAAACATGTGTCTTGCTTCAACATCTCGAACGGCTATGTTCAGCGAACAGTGGCTTCACATGCGCCGCGCAAACTATTTCGGAGCCGCGGTGTTGGCTGTCCGCTTTGCCTCAAAAAGAGTAGATTGGGCCTTTGTCAATCTCATGCCACCAGCGCACACGATTGAACACTAGAAGGCCGAGCAGACTGTTTTGAATGTGGCTTTGGACACGATGATGAACCACTATGTAAGATCTTCACACCACAATGTCTTGTCATGAAAATGGGTGGGTTGATTGAAATTGACGCACAATATGTTGCAGCCACCATACAGTCTTGATTGAAAGCATTCACCTCGTAGGGTCAGGAACACGCTCGGGCTGGAAAGAAGCCAGAGCTTAATTTCGAGGAATCGCACCATTATTGACGCGTATCTTTGGAAACAAGACTTATATACAACAAGTGCTTTGGAGCACATTGTCACTCTTTTTTTGGGCTGGCAGTTTAGACATGGGACCGTGCAAGACCTCGTATTTCTGGAATCCTACTTGAAATCATTGGCACTCAGTTGCAGCTTGGCAATCATGTCTTGAGCTTCCGAATTAGTCAAAAGGTCTTCCCAGGCACATGTCTGGTAGTACAGGACAGCGTGGCCACCTGGCGGGCCTCGTGGCTCGCTCTTTAGCGTGGCCTCCTTGCTCTTGGCGCTTTTCTTGTCCTTAAGTTTGGGCGCCTGCTCTTCCACTTCCTTCTTGTCAACCTCTTGCAAGATGCCAACTTTCAAGAGGTCTTTGACTGCTGCCAAGACGTACTTTGCTGGTTTTTCTTCTTTCTCCTTCTGAAAGTGGTACTTCAGAACAGAGCGAATGTGCGCAGTGGAGGTTGGACCAGCGCATCGAGGATTGGACAGAATGACTTGCTGCAATTTCATCTTGGCATCCAAATCTGCAAGTCCTGGGGTCTTGACATCTGGCACGGCTTTGGGGCCTACCAAGGCTTGGACTTGCTTGGAGCATCTGCGTCAGCATAGCGTAGCTTCTGTTAGATTGGTTCTTCTACATTCTCGTGATTCTCGTGCAAGAAGTCGGAGATTCCCTGCAAAGCCTTCCTGAGCACGGGCAAGGCGAACTTGTCAAAATAGTGGTCTTTGTCCTGGTTGCTTGCCACGCGCCCCATCCAACCAAAGAAGTCAATCAGAAACTCTTTGCTGGACTGGCTCTGCTGATCAGGGTCACTTGTCACTGGCCTTGTTTGCCACGTCGCATGGATTCTCTTGGAAAACATGCTTGCAGTCGGCTGGAGCACATACTCACAAAGCGACACCTGTCCATACACGTGGTGAACGAAGATGTAATGAGTCAGCGCAGTGGCACCATCTCCAGTGACTGTCTTGTCACCTTCGCAGTTCAGCCAAGTGCACATCTTTTCTTTGTTGCCGTAGTGCAGACCTGAGTGTCGGGTCTCCCTCCCGGATGTCACGGCATATTGTTGTGGCAATCTCATCCGAAATGATGCCAGCTCGGACATATTCTTTGATAGAAGCACGAATACCCTTGATGGTGGCATCCGTGCATGTGGCGCCACCTGCCTTGATGACAGCAGGGACATCTGCATGGGAAAGAAGCTTTTTGCTGGTAAAATCCTTCAAAGAACTCTTGCGCATGCTGGGGTCACCTGCGCAAACAATCTGGACTACGCAGCCACGTTGGTGCTCCTCATCAGGCTGCAATCGAAGCCGCGTGCCTGCATGGATGCTCCATCCAACCAATGTTGCTGAGGATCGGCGCCATGAATGTCTCAGGCTCCCAACCTTCCTTGCGGGCAATGGTTCTCAAGCTGACTCCGAAAGGCGCGGGCAGCACTTCTCGAGTTCGGAAGGCAAAGTCTGATGCCACAGCGTTCCCTGGGGTCTTTCAAGGCTGCATTCAGAACGGTTTGATAAGAAGCCTCCGGGCTTCCAAGCCCTTGATATGTGCTCTTGGTGTGAAGGAATGAAAGGCTTTGTGCTTCATCCATGCAAGCCAAGTAATTTGATATGGCGTCGTGCATAGGATCCTTCACCGTGGTAGATGCCTTGCTGGTCTGACTCAGGTCGTAGATGTCAATCCCAAAGCTTGGAATGGACAAGCGGGCTGCTTCACTTCCACCCTGTGTGAAGGGAGGGCTTTCTGGGCTTGGGGACCTTTGGGTGGGCGGCACTGGGCTGCGTTGTCCTGCTGGTGGGCTTGCGTTGGTTGTTAACTTCTTGCCCGCTGGGCCCCCACCCGCACGGACAGGCGAAGCTGCCTCTTCTCTGGTCTTTCTTTTTACCCCCTCAGCCACAGCCTCTGCTTCCATTGCTGCCTCAATCTCCATCTCTTGCAAACCACCATCATCAGCCTCTTCCTGGGAATCTTCATTCTGAAGACAGAATGGGGAGTCATGCATAGGGCAGCCCTGCTTTAATCGGTATTGCTGCAAGCAATCCGCCTGGCACATGTGTGAGCAAGAGTCTCGGCTCGGCTCGGGGAGCACAAGTGTTTTTCCGCATCGTCTGCGAAACCATCTCCACAAATTTCACACGTGGCCATGTCTAGGAAGCTAACTCCTACAACTTGAACTTGATGGCGCGGCTTGGGTACCGGAGAGCACTTGTCAATGCGTGGTATGATGGTCATATTTGTCGGATTTGCCTTTGCAGTCCCAAGCGTGATATCGACAATATGCAACCAAACTGGGTCTCATGCATGTTGCGCTGCGTGGACAGCCGGAACAATGTGAAAATGTTCACATGCCCTCCACATCTCTCAGTTTCAACACTTCTGTAGCGCGCAGCGAATTTTTTTAACCTCGCGACATTATCAAAAACTGCTTGGCCTAGTGTACAAAAGGACTGCACAATATCGTCCATGCCATTGAGGCCCACAGGTCGCAGTGGACGAAGCCAGGGCGGCGCTAATCAGGTACGGATAATTTGCGGTCTGCGGCCTGCAGCGTCTGCAAACAAGATTCTTGCAACGCTTGAACCCGAACCTCCTACGTTCACCTAGCTGCAAAGAAAACGACTCCAAATAGGGCAGTCGTGGTAATGGTACAGATGATGAATTTCTGTCGTCGGGAGATTACTTCCTGACATCTCGCTGTTGACTTCAAGATGTCCCAATCACAAACAGAATCTGCAATCTACAGCCCAAGACGTTATATACACCAGCACACTTTGCGTCGCTACTTACTGGCTTGGTTCGAACCACTGTACCAAATCTGTATATTTCCATACAGCCCACTGCCTAACCAAGTACGGGTAACTAACATACATCCTTGTGATTCTACTTTTGTATGCTCGAGATACCATCGACAGCCCGGCTCAGAGAGCACAGGTAAGCCAAGGGCCGCTAATCTTGACAGTGGCAAGTGGCACCACCAGATAGAGCCAATGTTTGCAAGTTCAGTCACATTGGGAAACATGCATCTGGAAACACACAGACCGGCAAGAATGCCAGATAGGATGTCAGAATGTATGCCACATAGACTCCCATAAAAAATGCCAGATAGAATGTCAGGCAGTATGTCAGATGAAATCTCAGACAGAATGCCAGATAGAATATCAGATAGAATGCCAGAGAGAATATCAAAATAATCAGAAACAATCTCAAAATATATGGCAGATGGAATGCCAGAAAGAATGCCCGATAGAATCTCTCTCTCTATATATATATATATGATATGTCAACTAGAATGCCAGTTGACCGGGGCCACTCGAGGAAAGTAATTTTGACTATTATCGTTTATCAGGCGGGCGTCTACCCATTCCATTCCATTCCATCCGTCCGTCCGTCCATCCATCCTATCCATCCACCCATACTGTCCATCCATCCGTCCTTTCCGTTCATCTACATATCTATCTACCTAGCTATCTGTTCACCTATCTGCCTATCTACCTATCTATCTACCAATCTATCTAGCTATCTATCTTTCGATCCATCCATCTATCGAATTTATATACTTTCATACAACGTTGCAATCCTTGGGTTGCATGTGGATTGAAGATTCCAGAAAGAACACTCTTCAATCCAAAGAAGGGTACAGAGGGTACCGACAACAAGAAGCATTGAGAAGCCGTTCTCACGACATGCGCGTCAGCCCGTATTCAAACAATCCAGACCGACTGCCCCGCTTGCCCCGCTTGCCCCGCTTGCCCCGCTTGCCCCCTTGCCCCGCTTGCCCCGCTTGCCCCGCTTGCCCCGCTTGCCCCCCTTGCCCCGCTTGCCCCGCTTGCCCCGCTTGCCCCGCTTGCCCCGCTTGCCCCGCTTGCCCCGCTTGCCCCGCTTGCACTTGCTCTGCTTACCTCCGCAGCAAGTGCGTCGAGTGGGGGGAGTGGGGCGAGTCGGGCGAGTGGGGCGAGTCGGGCGAGTGGGGCGAGTAGGGCGAGTGGGGCCGAGTAGGGCGAGTGGGGCGAGGGGCCAAAGTCAATTAATTTTCCTACCAAGGCAAGTGGGGCGAGTGGGGCGAGTGGCGGATTTCAATTAATTTGCTAGCCCAGGGCAAGTAGGGCGAGTGGGGCGAGTGGGGCGAGTGGCGGATTTCAATTAGTGTTCCTCGTGGGCGCCCGCAATGAAATGGTGGTCAACTGTTTCAATCCAGGTTCACATTGTGCCCGTTGACGGGTCCAGCAAAGTGCTCAAAGTGAAGTTTCTGCTCTGACCCATCTGAACGAACTTCTGGGTGAACCTCACGGAACCCACAGAACTCATCACGTTGCTCGGATATTTTGCATCTTTCATCAATCACAATTTTCGCAACATATTTACAATGGGAGAAACTCTTTCAAAAACTGTGAAGTCCAGAGGCTAACTCTGTGAAAACAAAGAAAACACTGTTTAAAAGTTTAGCAATACTTGAACTATATTATATATAGCTATACAATACCAATCCAAGTGCAACAACTCATCAAGCGCCCGACCTCCAGGAACCTGAACCCACAGCCGACTTCAACAGCCAGGTTATTCCGGGTTCCCGGACAGGTGGACCAAGTCATTCAGTTTCGGATCTCCGTTCATGAACTCTTTCATGGCACGCTTCCATCCTGCAATCCTTGGACAAACCATTCGCCCACAAAGATCCAAGGGACATAAGCTACTGGCTACCAAAAACCATCCAAAAACCCCAATGGTCAACGAGGTGTCAAAAGCACTTGCCAATAGCTACAGATCCAAATGGTTTTTTGCAGAATTAAAAGGTTTGGAAGTGTATGGACCGAAATGGGTGGAAATGGCGTTCCCTGAAGTTTTACAGTTGTTTTTCATTTTTGTGTGGGAAGCACTGATCTAAAGGCATGCGGCTTCTTGATCTTCTCCGGCACATCGCCATCCGGCAATTTCCTCAAGGGAGGACAAAAACACGCCAATCAGATGCAGGATTCCAGTTGTTTGCTCCATAATGTCATAATAATGATTTTAATAATCAGCACATTTTCGTATAAGTATGTTCGAGGCATTTGGGCATGAACCCGTTTTGGTTTCACCCACACTCGATATTGAACTCATGCCTGAAGTGGTTGCCAAGACTCCGATCGTGCCATCCACGTGAATTTTCCATGTCTTTGGGATTCGCTAAGCGCCTAAATGCAGAAACAATGCAGGATTTTTTCCATTTGGTTGGTTGGGCATGTTGACAAGTGTTAACGAGAAAACGTGACTCAACAAAGAGAACAATTTGCCAATCGCATCATGACTGCACTCTGCCTGATCGACACAACAATGTTTGTTCAAAAATGTGAATACCCAACGAAGATCATACAGCAAAAATGCCAAAGTGGACAACTGAAGTTCGGATTGCAACGAAACGATTTTATACCACCTTTAAATCCAACAACACCCAATGCAAACCAGGACCTGTTCGACCACTGCTTTATAATGTTAATGAAACAATCAAAAATTGTGATTGTGACATCCGCACCTGCTCTCATCCACAAGTGCCATGGTTTTCGCATCTGGCATGCTGCAACCTGCAAACCTATTTTTTGGTCAGGTTATCTTGTTTCCAGTGGTGCACGTCAAAATGAATATGCAATTACACTATGTTGTCCTAAATTTGTGAATCCATCCACCAACCGAAACACTCCAGGTTTTCTGCGCGTGTTACATGTCAAATGTTTTTAAACCAAAAAAATGCGATTTAATCAACCTTGTCGGAACGCAACAAAAAATGATTGCTGAAAAATGTTAGAAACAATTTGAAGGATTGAAGTTTTGAAGAAAAATCAAGGCAACAAATCACCAAACTGACGTACAACATTGCTTGAACGGTTCAACATCGATCATTGTGAATCATACGGCCAAACGCAAACAACTACCGTCACCAGCACGCGTCCACATTTGGCAAACAACTATGCCGCATCACAGTACAATGGTAACAAAATATGTGTTTGCGAATCACTTGTTACAACAAAAATGCCTCACGGCAAATTGTTGCATTACAAATTCATCTGTTTGTCACGGGCGTGCACGTCATGTTTTTTGCAATGAATACTTTTGCCTGGTGACCATTCGTGTGTGCCAAGGGTTGCTCAGTTGTTCAAATCACTAAATCACTAGATCACTACATTGTTACATCACTAAAACATGAAATCATTGTGAAAATGTCACATGTCGCAACAAAGCGGATGAAAACGGGACCTGCCTGTGCTAGTTGTGTAAGTAAAATTCCCACCCCAAACCCTCCCATGGAAAAACACGGATCGCCACGCTCGCTCAACAGTTGCAAACCTAGGTAAATCGCGCTGTTCTATGTATATCTTAACGTGAGGCTATCGCCGCGGTATCTGCAACCAATATATCAACCTTTGCGTTATCGAAGGAAGTTTAGAAGTCGAACTTCCGACAATATGGACAGATGGACAGGAGTATGTCAAGTTAGACAACCATTAGCTCACACCTTTTTTACGTGTATGGTCAGCTCCAGCCCGGGCCAGGGTTGTCAAGTGAACGCCCGGATGCTGTGCACACCCTAAGCCTGTCAAGGCTGCTGGAGCAAAACTAATGGCTCAAAAAAGGACGAATATGGACATGGCGAAGAGATTGTGCCAAAAGCTTCACTCTTTCTGTTCACTACGAACAGAAGTTTTCTCAGCCCGTGGCATTTCAAATCTATTCAAAAACCAATCTTCTACAAGGAAATTCGTTGCATTCTATACTCTGTTTGTATCTGCCAGCATGGTTCCTTTCCCTCGGCGGGGTCATGAGAAATTGCCGTACATTTCTCCGAACTTCTCTCCAGCCGCCAAAAATTTGGCTCCAGCCCGTGCAGAACACGGCAACGGAGGCAGAAAAAATAGGAATTCCAGTCGAAGATTCGAAAAATTGTGAAAACCATCTTTCATCCCACGCCAAAATCTTCAGGGCAAAAAGATACCTGTAAGTGCGGACGATGGCGCCATAGAGGTTCCTCAGCCCCCCTACTGCCTGGTTGTTTTCCATCTCTCTCCTTTCTCGATTGCTTGCTGGCTGCTTTGACTGTACCTCTGGCCGCACCGCTCTGAGTGCGTTCCCTTCCACTTTGATGGCTTTCTTTTGCAACGTCACCAGTCCTTCCTCCGTCTTCAAGAAGCGGACAAGTGACTGCGCCCATGCCCAGCAGAGTCCAGTGGGGTACTCGGCTGCCAAAGCAGTTTTCCACACTTCCCTGGGAGGATCGACGAAATAGTCCAGGGTCTTTCCAGCCAGCCCTCCTGGCATATGTTGGTGGGGCCGAGCGTCCACGCACCTGGCACAGGCGTCCGCCATCCAAGCTGCATCTGTAAGAATACCAGTCGGCTTTTTAGTCTCTGCTCCATACGGCCATTGGTCGAGCCCCACCTTTCTCATTCTTTTCATATGCCTCTCTAACGTTGGTTGTTCCCAAATGAACGAGTCCTCTGGGTTCTCCAGCGAGGCGGTGCTCCTTGCCGCCTGAGCTTCGTCTAACAGGACCGCCGCTCTCTCGACGATTGCGGAAGGTAACCTCAACCTTCGAAACCTCTAGACCTACTTGGGTCAGCGTCCAGGACGTCGTCCTTAACAAACTAGACCGTCCACGCAACCAAGTCAACCACTCCCAGAGCTCAGCCACTTTTACCACAACACACAAGAGACAAGATGTTTGCTCATGTCGCTATGGTTCTTGTTGGTGTGTCACTCCTTGACACAAAACAGATGCGGAGTCGCAAGTTAGCATCTTTCTGCCAACTTCACAAAAGCGATCAAAAACACATGTCGTCACAAAAAGTCTTTACATCAAGACATGGTTTGTTTGTTTAAATAAGTTTGAGTGTTTGAAAACTGTTGAAACATTTCAAGCACCAAAACGTGTTCTGTGATGTCTCCCTCAGATCTGTTAGCAACTCCAATTCTGAATGCCTTTCAGAACGTTGCTCTCGCTATCATCATTGAGAGACAAAACAACCTAAACTTCTCCGATCAATGTCAAACAAAGTTCCTTCTTCCGAAGTCACAAAATGAATTCTACGATCTTCTCACGATTCCTTCGTGCACTTCACCGGTGGAAACTAAAGCAAAAGATATGGAAAATGGTTTGATTTTCCATGTCACTATACAAATTCAAATCCTCACTGTGTTCTCCGTGCAATCAAAGTACTCAAAGAAGACGAAAAGTATATCGTTGTAGGGTTTCGTCATCTCCAATAAAACGTGCAAAACATGAAACGTGCAAATACAATGTCAACCATCACGGTTGAGCTCACCATCAAGGTGAAAAGCAAATTCACTTCTTCCAATGCAGAAAGACCAAATAAATTCATCTCACCACAGATGTCAGAAATTTTCACACCCCCTTTTGAGATGAACTCCATTCCATGTATAGCTGTAACCCATCCAGACTTCA
Source organism: Cladocopium goreaui (assembly GCA_947184155.2). Lineage (NCBI taxonomy): Eukaryota > Dinophyceae > Suessiales > Symbiodiniaceae > Cladocopium > Cladocopium goreaui. The sequence goes on from CAMXCT020002187.1 coordinate 35,740, forward strand.
GCACATATCGCCCAAGTTCGACAGGTCAATACATAAGGATGCCCTTAGCCGAAAGGCTACATAGTGACCACTCATCCAGTTCGACAATCTTGCAAACTACAGTTGTCCACATAGAATGAGATCCTGTATAGATCCAACCACCCTCACAGTGTCATCAATCACAAAACTCTCGACGCAAGGTAGTTCCTGCATAGAATGGCACATTAGCCACTTTGCAGTCCACCAAATCTCGGGCCTTAATGTACCTTGACCAATCCAAGGCAGGACCCTTCGCTGAGTCTTTGGTCAAATGTTTTCGACGCCATGAAACATAGCTGGGATCTTTCTCGAAGACAGTCTTGTAACTCATCTTCTCCTTCTCATACTTTCCAAATGCAAACTTGGTCTTTCCCCACATTGTCATATTTGTAATACCAGCTGGAAGCAAGGCCTTTGTGGCCAAATCTTCGGTGCCTCCCACGGGCTCCATGAAACTACTTCCAACCACCCAATCTGACTCTGTGTCGACCTCAAACTCTGCATCTTCAATTCTGCGCTTTGATGCATCGGTCATTGCACCACTAGCTTCAGTTGTCGGCAATGGCATCTGAGAAGTACGACGCTGTGCCAACTGCTGAAACATCTTCTCATCCTCAATGCTCCAATTGGATGAAGCCATGGCTGCAAAATCAAACCGCGTCCGGTAGTGAAAAAGCACTAGACCGTGGCCAAACTCTTAGGAGCAATCAACCTAGAACGTGAAACGAAGTGTCGAACCGCCATCACTTTCGTGATAGGCACAGTGACCTTTCATATTGTTCTGCGCTGCACACACCGCATCTTACAGCATCGCGCAACAAAACTCTGCACAAAATGCAACACAGTGAAAACTCCTGTTTGTCTTTGGCAACGTTTGTTTGAAACAACATGCAAAACAGGAAAATGAAACGTGACGTCAACTTCTGTCTCTCTCTCACAGGGCCCCCTTTCAAACGAAAATTCACTTCTTCGCTGCGTGTTTGACCGCAATCAAAATGTCTCTTGCCAACTTTCGGTTGTAAAACGCTGTCTCAGCATAGTTGATTTGATAGAGTTCTGCGTGTGTCTGTTATGTACATGTAGAAAGTTTGGAGTGGAGATTTAATGCAAACCAAGCTGAATTGGAAACAAACTTCAATGTCTTTCCAATCGGAATACCATCCTTGTTCTGACATCCAGTCTTGCACAACTTCACCAAAGCCTCATGCCTCATGTCAAAACTTTCCAAAAGATTCACTGTCTCAGGTCGGGACCAAATGGTATTTCGTTCTGGAAGCTCAAACGAACATGAGTCTGCATGTTTGAAGTAACCACCAATCGCGTTGATGATCTCATCCCATTCCTGGTCCCTTTCAGTGACTGAGTCCGGATTGAAATTGCGAAGCGGACTTCCACTTCCACAAGGAGTCGATGCATGAATATGCACCCAAGGTGGACATGACGAGTTCTTCCACTGTGGAATGCAAACAACTACACGACTCAACGTTCCAGAACTCTGCACCTTAGCAACTACACCAATGTATGGGACCTTTGAAACTTCACAAACCTTTCTCAAGTTCGAATGTTCCGAACAACACAGTTCTACAATCGCAATTGAAGAACCCTGAGTCAACACCTGCTGCAACACACACAGCTCACGAAGTTCTGCTAACTCAGCTGTCAAACCATCTGGAACAACAATCCCAAGAGCATATCGGTGCTTATAGAAAGCTTTAGCACTCAAGCATTTAGTGAAAAGATCTGCTGGATTTTCAACACCACTCCTGTGTCTCAATTTCAACAAACCCTCTCTCATCTGCTCTCGTAACCAATGCAATCTTATTTCAATGTGTCGTGAACGTCGTGGCACGTCCATGGATCTCACAAGTTGCAATGCGGAGCTTGAATCGCTCTCCAGCCAAATCACAACTTCTTCTGGCTCATCGATCTCATGAAGTGCAAAAAGAAGACGGTGAACCAGTCTTCCAAACGCAACACTTTCTTGACACACTGATTGCAAACCATAAAGCTCTGCCTCACATGAACTCAGACTCAAAGCTTGTTGCTGTCGGCTCAGAGACCTTACCAAAGACCTCTCAAAGAAAACAGCTCCACCACTAACACCTTTGCGGTTGTTGAAACGATACGGCGCATGTGAAGCGTCGCTGAAAGAGTGGAGATGGACTGATCTCAGTTGAGCATCGTCAACCTGACTCATGATGGTCTCATCTCTGCTCGGTAGACACAAGCAGGCATGCATGTCAACATACAAGAATCTCAAGACTGCTTTCAATGCTTGTTCAGTTCCGTGCATCGGTTTCGCTTGCTGCGTCCCAAGAACAGACATCCATGTCTTCAAGTCATGACGCACCTGTGACAACCAAAGCAATTTTCCCAACGCCTTCCTGAAGCGTGAGTATGCTTCATCTGACAAAGGTTTCTGAAAGTTGCTATCCGTGAGTGTTTTCTCCAGATGTCCCGAAATGTCAGGAACATTCTCAGACCCACGGGTAACACCATAATCCAGAAACGTAGAGTCAAGATAATGTGGATCAACACCCAGAGTGATCTCAGAGGAATCTCTTTCTCTTTTGATAACACGACCAATAAAGGTCAGGGATCCTCCCTCTTCTCCGATCTCTCCAGTTGTCTTCACAGGCACTACAGACGACAAAGTTGCAACCACATGTTCTTCGGCTTCCTTCGTGGTCGACAACAACAAGATGTCATCAACATATACTACACACAAGCAAAATCCAAGTTCATGACCATCTTTCACAATCTGTCCACCATACATACATGGTTCCAACGAATCAGACCAAAGGCCTACATGTTCAACCGTACATGTCAAAAGCTGCAACCATGCCAGTGAAGCATCACGTAACCCGTTCAATGCCTTTTCAAGCAAATAGTAGGTCACTTCACCTGATGGAAAGCTAATCGACAACGGCATTTTCAAGACAACATGTACACCAGTTCCCAATGGGCTATGCATGAAGGCATGACTCACGTCCAATGCACGCAAAAGCATCTTCCTGTCGCTGCCATTGCAAGCACCAAATGAACACTTTCAATCGAAGGGGTAGGACTACTAAATCCCAAAGATCTAGCTGAGGAGCCACGATTGAAGTCCTTCGCAACAATCCTGGTTCGAACCCTCTCACTGCTTTTGTAAGCTGCAACCCACCTCGACTGGATCAAACGAAGGTTCGGAACAGCCTTCTTCATGTCGTCCAGTTCTGACTGGGTGATGATGCGGCCAGTCTTGCAGTGTTCCAAGTTCCTAACCTCTTCCTGCATACCCTTGAAACCTTGTTCCAAATCAAGCTCTTGCAAACTCTGGTCATCTATGATACTGTCCGGTTTCCAAACTAAGACATCTTGACCTCCAAGACGCATCTTCACAAAATCATGCTCATTGCCAAACAGAATCAAGAGAACCAGAAAACATTTCTGGAGATGTTGCCGGAGCAAAAGACGCTGGACCTTCAAGTGTACCCAAACTCGCAACCAACACAGGTTCACCACTACCAACCCAAAACCAATCAAAATCCATGTTTGTTGAAGCAATTCTTCCGAATCTTCACGGATCTCTCGCTCTAACTGTTCTCGGTCGGTCTCAGCTTTCCTTTTAAACCTTCTGGTGTATTCAACCTGTGTTTCCGGCTGTCGCCGAGCGGACTCAGGTGTTGATACCATTTCATCATCATCAACCTCTTGCACTGGTACCTGAGCCTGGGGTACAACTACAGGGCTCTCCGGAGAGAGTGCAGGTTCGATACGCCTTTCCTTTCTCCGTTGTTCCTCAAACTCAGAAAAACGCTTCCTACATTCCTTATTGTGCCTAATACCAGGTGCTTCCATGCCACTCTCACATGCTGGACATCGACGAGTCGGTTCAAAACGTGATACGTCAGGTGAAGTTCTTTCAGGACTCTCAGGACTACCAATAGCTACATCTGCAGTATCTGCTGGTGACGTAGGAGATGGAGTGACAGAAACTCGAGACGGCTCTGCTGGAACTTCCTGTGGAGTCACGACAACGTTCGATCTTGCCAATGGCACTGCTGGCGCCAAACGCAACTCACCAGATTTCTTCTTCACACTGCTGGACTCTGGCAAGACAAGTTTGGGCTGTGAAGGTGCCGGCAAACTCTGGCCTTTCAACTTTCGCAACTCTTCAGGAGGTAGCTGACTCATATCAGCTGGTGCAGTTCCACTGTCATTCACAATTTGGGGTCTACTACCTACAGTCCCAGTGTCAAACTGCGTCAAAACTCCCTGTCCCGAATTCAAATCCCATCTCAAAGGTGAAATAGCCCTGATGTTCCTAGCTACAAAACGCATCAACTCAGCTTTGCCATCCACACGAATGAAACCTTGTACAACTGGACCTCGTTCCAATCCCACGTGAATGAAAGTACACTCAACATTCCTTGTTGAAAGTGGTGAATGCTGACGAATTGAATCAGGAATTTCGGCAAGAACCTGAGCACCAAACAAAGTCGAAACTGGTTTGGATAACTTCCTACCTGAAACCATTTCCAATGGACTTCTGTCTGAACCTCGTGATGTCGAAAAATGGTTGTTGCACAAAGCCAAATACGTCAAAACATCAACCAAATTCTCATGTGAAAACGTGACATCCAACCCTTGTGCATTCAGATCAGCTCGCAACACAGAAAAGGATTCTTTTAATTCCCTAACTGTCCTTTCAGCTGCTCCAACTGATCGATGCTGCTGTGGTGCGGCTCGACGAATGGAGAACGTGTAGCGACCAGTGGAATTCCCAATGATCTCTCCCACGGCCCTCTCACTGTCGGTGTGGACATCAATGGAGACTGCCTTCGAAGTCAACCCAAAATGTTGAAGCCATACAACAATCTGTCTCCTGGCTGCTTCGACATCTTCTCCAACCACCACATAGCCAATGCACCTCGACATCATCTCAGTTAACACGAGGATCTTCACAGAACCTGGAAGTTCGTCTGCAACGATCTCACCTGTTGTATTGAGGAATGCAAAATCAGCCTGAATTGAAACCTCTTTCCTATCACCTTTGTCTCTTCTGTGCTGAAAGACAGAACGACCTTTGGCACACTCCAAGCAATTCGGATTGAATGGAATATGTCCCTGTCTCCGGTGACGTGCCAGTTCACTGTCGTCTCCTCCAGACACAGCTGCGACAGAAAAGTCATGAGTGTTACAGTGTTACTCACAGTCAAGTCAGACCTGTATGCACTACTACTACCAACATCTGGATACAAACGAACCCAAGGACAATTGGCAAAATAAGCAACGTCAAGACAATGCATTCCAAGCTTTTCGTGAAACAAATCAAAACCTTTCGGACCTTGTGTGAATCTCCATCCCGAATCTGCCAATGAGGTAATTGACAAAATGTTGTGCCGGATGGCCACCAAAACATTCAAACGTGCTTTCTTCCAACACCAATCATCACCTGATGTGTCTGACATGTGCATCTGTACTCCAATCTCAGCAGTGCCTGACATGTTGACTGAGGATCCATTGGCAGCTTTGTAGCCACCTAACCCCTCACTGTCCTGCAGCACTGACCTGAAGGCTGACAAGTTCGACTCAGCCAAAACACTTGTGGATGCACCAGAGTCAAGAAGCCACCAAGAAGCATCAGTGTTGTCAGCGACCTGTGAAAGCAGAGGTCGCAAAAACTTCAAATCAATCTGTTGTTCAACCAGTCATGTGCACGCACCAAAACGATTTTCCGAGGTACGGATGCACAGAAGTCTCGGCTGGGGTCATTAACAAAACGTGTTTCTAAGTTGGAATTGTCACCAAGTCCAACTTCATCTCTAAACTTCAAACCACAAAACCATGGCTCATGAGTACAGCTGTCGCAACCTCTTGCCAGCACACAACCCATGTCAGCCACTTCAGTTTCCAATACTTCTGACTCACGAGTACAGCTGTCGCAACCTCTTGCCAGCACACAACCCGTGTCAGCCAGTTCAACTTCCCCTGACTCATGAGTACAGCTGTCGCAACCTCTTGCCAGCACACAACCCATGTCAGCCAGCTCACTTTCCTCTGACTCATGAATACAGCTGTCGCAACTCCTTGCCAGCACACAACCCATGTCAGCCAGTTCACTCTCAAAGTCTTTGCAATCAACCACAAGCCTATTTTCGGTTTCCATGTCGGCAAACTCCAGTTCAGCGCCATTGCTATCACACCTGGATCCGCAACTCGGGCTGTCAACTGCGATCTCATGCTCATGCACAAACCTAAGACCTCCAGTGGTTTCACATGTCAAATCATACAACAAAGGGTTTATGATCATGCTGCCGACACTGCCAGTCTTTTGGACATCAGACCTATTGTCGTGACTTGCACTCGGTTCCGCACTTTGGACTGGTCCCTGTTGCCAGGTATATCCATACCCGTCGCAATACCATCCAGAACCATCGTCCCACCATGTCTGCGAAACTCCCCATTGACCATCACAGCTCTCCGGCCATTGGTCATGCCACCAATAGTCATCATCGTCCCAACTCTCAGCAGTCCAGTCGGTCCAATCCTCTGAAACTTCATTAAATTTGCCTTTCTTTCCTTTTCCTTTGCTACCTTTAGAGCCTTTTCCTTTGGAACCTTTCTTGTCCCACGTGTCAGATTTTACAATTCCCTTACCTTTTCCATTCTCAGGGCAATTGAAACTGACATGTCCTGCTTTCCCACATCGAAAGCATCTGATCTTACTGACGTCCGCGGTGCAAGATCCTGCAGTGTGCCTTCTGCTTCCGCACTTCCCGCATCGCCCTTCTACCGCGTCGACGCCGAACTCATCAAAGGAATGGCTCTCTGCATTCCCCTCCAGAGAGTTCACTTTCTTATTGTTACCTGTTGTCTCGAAATCACTGAACAGGCGTTGTTGCTCTTCCCACCGCATCGCAGCGTTCCGGTAAGACTCATAGTTGTCTGCGCTGCTGTGGTGGAGGACATAATTCTTCACTGTTTCAGGCAGGCTTTTCAACAGAACAACTAGCATGTCTGAGTCTGCCAGCTTCAGTCCTGTGGTGTCCACCTGCATAGGGAGAGCTCCTAGCAACCTTGAAAATCTTGCTGACTCAAAATCAATTTTTCTGATAGTGTCGCTTACTAAGGAACTCGGCGATGTTTGTGTCGCCGCCAGGACAAAGGATCTCCCTGCAATCTGCGTCCTTAGTGAGAGAGCGCTTCGGATCTTGACCTTAGAGAGAATTCAAGAGTAAGTTGCCTAAGCAGCTCAAACCCGTTTGCTTGTTGGTTTACTGCCACTGTCACTCTGTCACTAGATCCTACTCCATGTAATGCCACACCCTCACTGAAGGCGTTCACCAACGCCACACACCTGGGGTTGTCGTGAAACGCAGCTTTTAAGATGGACATAAGCCTTCGAGACCTTGCCTGTTGTGCTCCACTGAGAGCACTCCATCTGATAGGACCGGGCCAACGGCTACTATGCTGGATTTCTACAGAAAATTCTAAACTACCACCAGCTGCCCAGGATGACAACTCATCCAAATAGCCAGCCCAACCTAACACCTCTTCTTCTCTTGTCCTCCAAGTTCCTACTGGCGTTGGTGCCGATGTCAACCATTTTTCGCTTTTGGCGAAGACATCCAATTGCTGTGAATTTCCATGACTGTTTGATTGTTGAACACCAAAACCTGGCAAAACATCAAATGGCTGCGGAGTCACAAACGACGAATCAGCTGCCCTACCAAGACCATCACCAAACACTTCTGGAACCCCTCTTCTTTGTTGCATAGTTACAAAACGATCTTGCATATGCTGCTGCACTGTCTGCAGTTGCCCTTCATTCAGATTACCTAACATGGCCATGACCTCTTGGATCTGCCCCGCTTGAGGTGTCAAACCTCCCAAACTCGCTCCAACCGGGCCACTCGGCATGTCTCCTTGGTAATTCATCGGGTTCACTCCTAAGTTTGGAACACAACCAGACCTTGGTCCACCAGGCATACTCGCACAACCAAAACTCGGTACACGCGCTTGCGAATTCTGTTGCATAAACGTTTGTTGTTGGGGAATCCATTGCGCACCAAACCATGCTGGTCCCTGTCCTTGCATTACGGGCATGTTTCCTTGTTGACATCCCTGCACCGGATACCCTTGACCACTTGCATCCAGGTTTGTCGTGCTCGCAAATCCCTGTACATTCTGTGACACATTTGCTTGCTGCTGGGGCATGGTACTTGTTTCAGGTGTTTGTCCATCCATCCCAGATCCACTACCTTGCTGACTAGGCGTTCCAGGCACTGGCGGCAATCCGTCACTACGGTTACAACCACCATTTCCTTCACCTCTTTCAGCCATACCAGGACTAGGACAACCTTGCACACCTTGGCTCACATTACCTGGATCCATTCCTACTACGCCTCTACGAGCTGCAAACAGGCAGCTCCGCTACCATGCGGAAGGTAACCTCAACCTTCGAAACCTCTAGACCTACTTGGGTCAGCGTCCAGGACGTCGTCCTTAACAAACTAGACCGTCCACGCAACCAAGTCAACCACTCCCAGAGCTCAGCCACTTTTACCACAACACACAAGAGACAAGATGTTTGCTCATGTCGCTATGGTTCTTGTTGGTGTGTCACTCCTTGACACAAAACAGATGCGGAGTCGCAAGTTAGCATCTTTCTGCCAACTTCACAAAAGCGATCAAAAACACATGTCGTCACAAAAAGTCTTTACATCAAGACATGGTTTGTTTGTTTAAATAAGTTTGAGTGTTTGAAAACTGTTGAAACATTTCAAGCACCAAAACGTGTTCTGTGATGTCTCCCTCAGATCTGTTAGCAACTCCAATTCTGAATGCCTTTCAGAACGTTGCTCTCGCTATCATCATTGAGAGACAAAACAACCTAAACTTCTCCGATCAATGTCAAACAAAGTTCCTTCTTCCGAAGTCACAAAATGAATTCTACGATCTTCTCACGATTCCTTCGTGCACTTCACCGGTGGAAACTAAAGCAAAAGAGATGGAAAATGGTTTGATTTTCCATGTCACTATACAAATTCAAATCCTCACTGTGTTCTCCGTGCAATCAAAGTACTCAAAGAAGACGAAAAGTATATCGTTGTAGGGTTTCGTCATCTCCAATAAAACGTGCAAAACATGAAACGTGCAAATACAATGTCAACCATCACGGTTGAGCTCACCATCAAGGTGAAAAGCAAATTCACTTCTTCCAATGCAGAAAGACCAAATTGTAGAAAAAGCGCCGTGCACAGATCTGCGGTCAGATCTGACGCTTCATCCAAAATTCCTACAGAACTACGCAGGCGGACGCGTACGTCAACCACGCACACCAAACACAAGCGCAGCGCGTAAGTCCCTAAACTAATTAAACTAAAGCAATACCGTGTCAAAAGGAATGTTTCTCCCTCGACTCCCACATGCTGACGTCAAGCTCCTTCTTTTCGCTCCAGACGCAACACGATCGGTCAAAGGAAAACACAACAAGCAAACAAACAAAACACAACAAGCAAACAAACAAAACACAACAAGCAAACAAACAAAACACAACAAGGGAAGAAAGACGATCGAGTTCCCTCTGTTGGTCTGTCTTATGTCAAGTTATGTGACACAGCAGCTTCTGTTCATTAAATGAACTTCTGACACCAGTCCTTCGAGCCGATGTCTCAACTGGTAAACTCGATTCCAGGCTTCCAGTTAACAAACCTCAAGTTCTTCAAATAAAGGTTTGTTGAAACTATTCCAGCTGCTAGAAGTCTACAAAACTCAATTTCACTAGATGAATTCAAAATCATCGAAACACTTCCAAAAGTTCTCAAATCAAACCGGTTCTCATCCAAACGTGAATAACCAGCTCATTAGTCAAACTTGACTAACTTCTCAAGAACGAAGTGATTCACACAAGGTGTCTGTACAACATTCTTCTGAATACAAAGCATAGTCAGAACACAAAGTTCTTTCTCCAAATCAGTTTTCCACATAGAGATAGCACCTCACAGTTTCCAATCTCAATGGAGAATAGAATGTTCTATTCATCATTGTCAATGTAGGTCAGCCAAATACAGTTGTATCGCTGAAGTCTTTCGACCACTGTAATAGCCAATCCACAATGTAGATCAAAGTCGCGTCAAAAACAATGTCGTCCTCACAGAGATAATCAAAGTCATCTCAGGAACGATAAAAGGCACACCATAAGATCAAGTGCATGATCCATAGGCCACGATGACGATGATGTAGGTATTGTCCTCACAATACCGAAACATCTCATCACAAAACTCTCAGACAAATAAGATGCCCAAATATGATCATTGCCTTCACAATGCCAATGCATCTCAAGGTCCAAGTTCAAAGCATAATAGGTTCTCTCCATCAGATATTTCCAGCTAGCTTAAACTCTTCTCCAAGAGTTTCTAGCTGTGTTCTCATCACTTGGAGAGAATGAGCTTTACAATGTTCAGTGTCCAGGAATGTCGTGGACACAAGAAGTAGTTTCAATGTCAAACCAATGTAGGTATCTTCAGCTCAAGCAATAAGCTGTACCAGACTCAAGTCGAATCCAGAATAAGATGTAGAACTGATTAATATACCACAATCACTGGTCAACACAGATCAATGACATCATCCTGATGTCAGGAAATGATAAGTCCGAAGACCAATAGAATATTGTGACACATGGTGGTCACATACAAGATTCCTTCCGCAATAAGTAGAGTGTTCTCTACCAATCTTCCATGGCGCGATGAACTCTTGCAGTAGCCTTCCACGTATCTTCTGTGCATAAACTATACAAGAATGATGAATGGCATGTCGCTTCACCCTTAACCAAAGGGTGTTCCCATAGGGTGTCAAATTTCCATACCCACTTTCGACATGACATCTCATCCACTCACATCACTGCCAGGTACGGATACCAATCAAATATCCGCAGAAAAATGTTCACGTTCCAGATCATATCCATGATCAAAAGCTATCCAAAGAAGAACACGTCTTCCAAAACACAATGTAGATGATAAAGCATCATCTAAAAACTCATCTCGTTCGACTCATGCACAATATCGTAGCTTCCAAATTCAAAATCTTCTCTGTTGCGAAAACCAGATATAAGAATACCAGACTCAGTCCAAAGACTCCTAAAGTCTTTCCAGTACTAAACTCGTCTTCCAAAATCCAGTTCCTCGGATAAACCATGGCGTCAATAACGATGTATCTACAGTGCTGTTGTTTTCCTACAACGAACGAAACAACAACAACAACAACAACAACAACAGAACAAAACAAAACAAACACACACACACGAGACCCAAGACGAAACCTAACGTCGCACGATCGGAGTCAACGCGAAAACAAAGGCCAACTGTTTCAGCTAATCCGCACCTTCGTGTAGAAGGTAGGCGTATGAAAAGAAAACGCAAGTGAAATAACATCACTCATGCAACTCATCTCAAATTCAAAGCAAGTGAAGTACAGTTCACAGTCACTGCACAACAAATTCAAAAATGTTCTGAATGAAAATCTTTCACAGTCAGGGTCAGGACTAGCTAAGATTGGCACGGAATGAGGAAGCGGTGAGGGACATTTTGACAAAACATCTCTCACAGCTTCATCATCGCATAGATCGCCGTCCCCCTTTCAACGTCTGATCCATCCTAAAGATCTCGGAGGTGTGGTATGTCTTGTTCGAGTCTATATCATGACATGAGGGTGCAATATGTCTGTAATCATGGCATCAGATTCCCCGGAAGAGTTTTCCATTTCTTAAACTCAGATTCCGCCTGAGTTTCTTCCCAGGTTCCCATCATGTGCCATGACAACACAATCATACCACATGTTTGTGAAAACACTCACAACATCAAGTTCAATGTTTCAATCAACAAAAACTCAAGACATGAAAAATACCGCAATCAAGTCAAACAAGAACAATTTCAACTTTTCTTCATGATGTCTCCCTCAGATCTGTCAGCAACTCCAAGTTCTGAACACCTTCAAGAACGTTGCTCTCGCTATCGTCATTGAGAGACATATGACAACAAAACAAACCTCAAACAACTAACAAAAAATATGCAGACAGAGTTATGTCCACGGCGTCAATCAGCGTGTCTCGCCCCCTTTTAAACTCAAGCTTGGTACCGGTGCTCAGCCATATCGTCCTCTCTGAAAACAACAAGTGAACCTCGAGTTGACAAAATCAACTATTCTCTTGTCGTCACACCAGGCGAATTCCGGTGCCTTTGGCACTTTGCTCAGGTATAGATATCAGGGGCATACCCTGCGGTATTCCCGTGTCCCCTGTATCTGCATATACCCTAGAGGGGAGAATGCTGCCGTCCCCGTCAAAGGATCGTGACGTGGTGTGGGTGAAACAGATCTAACACGCCCCGTGACCTCCTCGATCACCTGACAAGGTGGTGATTTAATGTCTTTCACCTCAAGAGCCAGGGGATAGCTCATTGGTACTTCTCCCATCCTTGCCGGGCTATAACCCGCGAACTTCACCGTCGGCAACGTCGGCGGTGGTGGGGTCACAGGTCTTGGTGGCACTGCCGGTGGAGGTGGGAGATGTCCAGAGCTCAAACTCGCGCCAGGTGCCGGCGTCATAGGTGCCAATGGTGGACTGCTCTGTGACATGCCAGGATGTCCCATGGGTGGCTGCGGAGGATCATATGCTGGAGCTGCCTCTGGCGGCGGTGTCCCCTTTTCAATCCTCTCAGCAACCAGCTTCATATTTTCTTGTAGCTTGTCCATCGATTCGTAGAGCTGGGTCATCACATCCTGCAAGGATTGGTCGCGCTCCATGCGGCCTTTCTTGTTATCCTTGAGCACGTCTTTCATCGAGACGTCCAGCGACCACTCCAGGTGCTTTTTCAATTTGTTAAATTCACCCACGACTGCACCCACTCTGCTGGTGTTGTGGTTCACACCAGCAGCCAATGATTCTGATGCCCGTGCCATGTTGTTGACTGCCGCTCCCACGGCCTCTAGGCTTCGGCAAAGGTCCTGCTGAAGAGTATGTCTACTCTTGATGAGGGTCTCAAGTTTGTCCGTCGACCCTTTCAGCGCAGCGACCATCGAAGTGATTCCCACGGCCAAGCCCGTGGTAGAACTCAACAGGTCTGTGGCATCACCATGATCAAGTGGCTCATGCATTCTCAACCTTGGAGATCTCGATCTATCGTCATCTCTTCCAGCATCTCCTTCCTCTTTGTCTTCCTTGTCATCTCCATGCATATGAGCAGTGTCCTGCTCTTTCTCTTTCTCTGAATCCGTCTCAGCAGCTCCTGCCTGTGCCGACAGCGCTGGATTCTCAGACACGGGAAACTCTCCCTCTGCCGCTGGAACTGCCGGGGCTGCTGGAGCTGGCACGTTCGCTGCCATGAATCGTTCGAGTCTCCTAGACAAGGCCTGATGCACTCGTTGGGATAAGCCGGGGCCCAAATACAGCTTGGGCATAATCTGCAATCAAACTCGACAATCCCTCTAATGACCATGCAGGTTACAACTCAGCCATTTCATGCCATGCCAAGCAAAAACTCTCTCTTGTTCATCCTAAGGTGCGTGACGCACACCTTAACAGATGATTCACACTTCCGACAAAGATCACTCACTACTACCCCAAGATGCGTGCCGCACATCTTGACAGGTAATATGTGATCGACCAAACTTCAATGTCTCAGACAAAAACAAAATAATGCAAACTTGTGGCAAACTGCAAACTCAATCCAAATCCAACTGCCAATGCATGCACAACCCTTCACAAAACTGCAAAACAGATCACAGTGGTTTCCACGCGTATAAAACCCATAGACATGTCATGCAGAAAAATGAAAACAGTGCAACACTCATGACAGCTGACAGAAAACTACTCAAACTGAGTTCCACAAGTCCAAGTTCCGTCCAGTCCGAAATCGTCCAAAACTCTGAAGTTCCAAGACATCCCAAAATTGTCATTTCACTCCAATCTCAGACAGCTCTTTCACCACAGCTTTTGCATTTCTCCTCGCAGCTATCGTCGGCTTCCAAGCCTAGCACTACCACCCGGCCTGGAACCATTGCAAAAACCTATACATTGGGAGGATATTTTCTCTCCACTCAGACGATCTGGTGAGCGTCCGCGGCAAACTTGTATAATAAGTTGCCATTCTGGTCAAACTCCATAGCCTTCATCGTGCCCTGCCAACGGTATTCGTTGGGTTTATATTTCAGAAGAATCCCCGCCTCGGCCTTTTGGAGATAGCCAATGGCGGTCAGTTCGACCTCAACAAGGACATAATCCTTGGCACAGAACTCACCTTTGGGACCTTCCGGTGTCCAATCATTGAAGTACTGCGCACGCTCAACGGCAGCAACCGGGTCTTTTCGTAGTCCAAACCTTTTGGAATATTCGTCAGGCTGAATCTCCTTGCCATTGTTCAAGTCTTCAAACTGCTTAGGAGTCAGAGCCAACCAAAGACGAATGGATTCCATTGCCATTGATGCCATAGGATCTCAAAGCGATCGTGAGGGCAGCTGAAATGCAAATACACTGAGCCAAAGTTGTCTTTTAGTAAAACAGCAAAAATGGAATGAAACCTCTACAAACATGAGAAGTCCAGACAAAATGTCACGTCAAGTCCAGCACAATAGACAGCTCCATACTTCGTCTCTCACTTAGACAGTATGTCGAGCCACAAACTGACATCACATTTACATTCATTTCAGTCAGTTTCACGTTTTGGAACCTATGCAAGTCGTAATCGCCCCTGCCGTCCAGTTCCCTTTGTATCTTTCTCTATTACTTAATCTGTTCTCTGAGCCTATGCACGTCTGCACTCTAGCTCATGTGTGAACCTTGCAACGTCTTGCAATCTGGTCCACGTTTTGACTTTCTACAACTTTTCTTTCCTTTTCGGAACCTATGCAAGTCGTAATCGCCCCTGCCGTCCAGTTCCCTATGGACCTATGCAGCGCCTCTGCCATCCAGCCCATTTCTTTTCTTTTTGTTGTAAGTCAAAACTCTTCAATTCCAAAAGAAAATTGCAAATCTCAAATCCCAGATTCCCTCTCTTGCTTTTCACTCCGAGCAACACGCAAACGCACACAAACTACACTACCGCTCTACTTCCCTCTCTCAGGATCCTCTGCAACGCTCCAATGCTGCAAATCTCGTGAAACTCCATGCCAGCCTTCTGGTAGTACAAGATGTCCACTCAACATGGCCCAAGGTTCGCAAAGGAAACCCTCCAGGGTCGACTAACATCACAAGCATCTTGTTCTCAACTACATTTCTACCAAATGAAGTGCCATAACCAACGTAGGCAAACCACACTGGCAATCATCGCTATAAAGACCATAGAGCTCGTCTCACAGCCAAACTGGCTTGCAGATATCTCCGTGCTCATCCATCCATCTAGAGAGGTACGGTACGATTGCTCTAAGCCAAAAGGGAATACTTGCATTCAAGTTGTCTTCACACAAAGTCCAGTCAGTCTGACAACAACTCCAGAGGACCTACCTGTCTCAGGGTTCAATGTACCTTCTCTGCATCTGTCTCAGGTTTCACAAACAACTGCAACAATCCAAGTAACGTAAGTCATACCTGACCTGCCTGCGACACTGCACAACTGTTCAAATTCCAGTCAAAGAGACATGAAAACAAACTCACAACAAAGTTTCCTGTTTCGTTTCAAATACAGTTCAAAGCAGTTTCCACTACCTACACAGTTCAGGCCGTTTCCAATGACTCACTGCATGTCCCAATCAAACGCAATTACAACTGCAGTTCAAACCAACATTCTTGGTTACCTGATGCATCTGAGAAATCAAATCAACGTTCCCAAACAGGCAAACACAGTTCACTCTCACTCCGTTTTCAACCAACAGTCTCAACACCAAGTTCCACTGTGCCTTCAGTGCCATGACGGTTCCTATTTCTCTCTCTCTCAGCACTCCAGTACCTATACTGCCAGGCAAACGACAATGCTTCAGGCTCCAATCTCAAGGTCACCAGTCAGTGCAAACATCCGTCAAGCTCCACTGTTCCTGCACACTACTGAACCTCAGGTGTTCAGTTATTCACGCATTACATTACAAATGTGGCAACTAAACCAAGGTCACTGACAAAGCAAACTCGACCCTCCAGGCTCTCATGCCAACGTTTCTCCAATCTGTGGCAACTAAACCGAGGTCACTGACCTTTCCGGGTTCTCATGCCAATCTTTCTCAACTCTGTGTGGCAACTAAACCAGGTCACCGACCTTTCCGGGTTCTCATGCCAATCTTTCTCAACTCTGTGTGGCAACTAAACCAGGTCACCGACCTTTCCGGGTTCTCATGCCAATCTTTCTCAACTCTGTGTGGCAACTAAACCAGGTCACCGACCTTTCCGGGTTCTCATGCCAATCTTTCTCTCTACAACTGTCACCTCCAGGCATGACGCCAGGCTCAGTAGCACCACGCACTGTGCACTCCGTGCGTTCAGGATCAACTACAACCTGACCAACCTGTCGAGATGTTATTCTTTCTTATTTTTCTATTATGGACCTATGCAGCACCCTGCCGTCCAGCCCATTTCCTTTTCTTACTCTCTCAAATGCTTTCTAGTGATTCTCCAGGCTCTCTCTCTCTCTCTGCCAAAATCACCAAACTTCTTACACAACAAAACTGCAAATCCCACATGCAGCGCAACTCAGTCGTTTCCACCTATTTTTCCACGCTTACCACTACTGCCAGGAACCCTATCGCCTACATCTGGCAAATCTATCACACAGCAATGGGTCACAGGTATTTCAACCTTGCAATGACCTGTGGTACCTACCCAAGATATGCTCACGCATCTCACAAATCTGCCTCTGCATTTCGGTCTCCAACTCTCTAAGATGATCACGGAACATTGCTATGATGTCTCGTTGGTTCGCATTCAGACGAACATCTTCAAGCAACGGCAAAAGCCATTCCATGAGAACAATCAGAGTCTGTACCAGTCTCAAGACGCTGGTCACCCTCTCTAAACCGATAATCCATTCAATGTAACGCTCCTCCATTGCTTCACGTAATGGTCGGTTCTCACGGCGGTTGTCCATTCCTAGTACAGATGGTATGGCGACACTTTTCTCTTGAGCTCAAACGCCTCGGTTCCACTCACACTCCAGTGGTTTCTCAACTTTTACTTTCAAAGACTTCTAGCCCAGTTGTCGGAGTCTCTACTGTCCAAACACTCCACTTGTGTCTCCAGGACCTACTCCCAACCTCAGCCTATCGAGATATTCTCAATGCTCATCTCCAGGCAAGTTGTCGGAGTCTTCACTGTCCAAACACCTCACTTGTGTCTCCAGGACTTACTCCCAACCTTAGCCTGTCGAGATATCCTAAGCATTCCAAAACATGTCATCTCCGGCAATCAATTGACAAGTCACCTTCAACCAATGACCTACCTCACAGTCAACATGCCAAAAGTGAAACAAAAACACACTATCTGAATCAAGAATACTCAAGCTCTTCGATGCCCTTGACTTTACATCAGCAGCATACCAACCTAGTGTCGACTGCAAATCCTCAGTACAAGCTCAACACGTATCCCTGCGCAGAAGATTCAGGAGCTCAATACAAACGATCTCAGCTTCACCTTAGATGGCGTCCTTAGTACACTGCAACAAGGGTCAGCGGAGAATGGTGTGGGTAGCTCCGTAGAGCTCCGCTAC
This sequence comes from Cladocopium goreaui, assembly GCA_947184155.2. Taxonomy (NCBI): domain Eukaryota; class Dinophyceae; order Suessiales; family Symbiodiniaceae; genus Cladocopium; species Cladocopium goreaui. Next base: position 53,427 of record CAMXCT020002187.1, read on the forward strand.
CATGTAGAAAAAGCGCCGTGCACAGATCTGCGGTCAGATCTGACGCTTCATCCAAAATTCCTACAGAACTACGCAGGCGGACGCGTACGTCAACCACGCACACCAAACACAAGCGCAGAGCGTAAATTCCCAAAACTGATTACACTAAAGCAATACCGTGTCAAAAGGATTGTTTCTCCCTCGACTCCCACATGCTGACGTCAAGCTCCTTCTTTTCGCTCCAGACGCAACACGATCAGTCACGGAGAAACAGAAACACAACAAACAGAACAAAACAAAACAAGGGAAAAGAGAAAGGTGTTCCCTCTGTTGGTCTGTCTTATGTCAAGTTATGTGACACAGCAGCTCTTGTTCATTAAATGAACTTCTGACACCAGTCCTTCGAGCCGATGTCTCAACTGGTAAACTCGATTCCAGGTTTCCAGTTAACAAACCTCAAGTTCTTCAAATAAAGGTTTGTTGAAACTATTCCAGCTGCTAAAAGTCTACAAAACTCAATTTCACTAGATGAATTCAAAATCATCGAAACACTTCCAAAAGTTCTCAAATCAAACTGGTTCTCATCCAAACGCGAATAACCAGCTCACTAGTCATAAGCTGACTAACTTCTCAAGAACGAAGTGATTCACACAAGGTGTCTGTACAACCTTCTTCTAGATACAAAACATAGTCAGAACATAAAGTTCTTTCTCCAAATCAGCTTTCCACATAGAGATAGCATCTCACAGCTTCCAATCTCAATGTAGAATAGAATGTTCTGTTCGAAATTGTCAATGTAGGTCAGCCAAATACAGTTGTATCGCTGAAGTCTTTCGACCACTGTAATAGCCAATCCACAATGTAGACCAAAGTCGTCTCAAACAATGTCGGCCTCATAGAGATAACCAAAGTCGTCTCAGGAACGATAAAATGCACACCATAAGATCAAGTGTATGATCCATAGGTCACGATGACGATGATGTAGGTATTGTCCTCACAATACCGAAACATCTCATCACAAAACTTTCAGACAAATAAGATGTCCAAATATGGTTGGACACAAGAAGTAGTTTCAATATCAAACCAATGTAGGTATCTTCAGCTCAAGCAATAAGCTGTACCAGACTCAAGTCGAATCCAGAATAAGATGTAGAACTGATTAATATACCACAATCACTGGTCAACACAGATCAATGACATCATCCTGATGTCAGGAAATGATAAGTCCGTAAGACCAATAGAATATTGTGACACATGGTGGTCACATACAAGATTCCTTCCGCAATAAGTGGAGTGTTCTCTACCAATCTTCCATGGCGCGATGAACTCTTGCAGTAGCCTTCCACGTATCTTCTGTGCATAAACTATACAAGAATGATGAATGGCATGTCGCTTCACCCTTAACCAAAGGGTGTTCCCATAGGGTGTCAAATTTCCATACAAGTGGATTCATCTCACCACAGATGTCAGAAATTGTCACAACGATTTTGTTGCCTTCCACAGTCAAAGGGTCTCCCCAGCCCTCTGGCTGTGCCTGTGACCGAACAACTTTGCTGGCCCCAAACTTGTCCGACCTCCGTGCCTTTGTGAAAGACTTGCATGGAGGCGCCAAGTGGGTGGGTGTGCTGCTTCCCTGACCCATGCTCGTGCCTTTTCGAAATCCTCGTCACTCAGATATCCCTTTTTTTTTCCGTCCAACGCCATGTGGCTTCCGCCAGGTCGTTCAACAGCTATCCAAGCCTGTTGCAAATGAGATTAATTATTTAATTCGCACAGGGGCCGATGCTGTAGTGGCCGCAAAAGTAAACTGGAAGAGGACCGATACATAGTCCAGAGGCTTGTCACGTTCCAGGGTATAAAAACGGAGAAACAAAACCGAAAAACAAAGAACCAAAGCAAAACAAAAACACCAAAACAAACACAAACAACAAACAAAAAACACACAGACAAAAACAGCCACAAGGCCACAAAACCGTGACGTGACAGCTTCCAGTTAATGGGTGAAACAGATCTGTTGAGGCGAGATGTGATAGCTTGTTATCATCTCAGCGCATGCAGATGACAACTTGTGTGTCATGTTGGCAGGCCCATAAAACAAAACAACAACAAGACCAAAGAAGAAATCACCATGGGCCACTTTGAAGGGTGTGGGAAGCAACAAGGCTCAATGCGGAAACCAGGGATCCCCCCAGCCAGGATCCCCGAGATCACACCGAGCAGCCTTCACGGCATGACATTCAACACCCTGACACTTTGAAGCAAACACCGACAACGCCGGGTCACAACAAAGTGGTGAGAAACTACCGCAGTGAAACAGGAGAGTGAAACGTGATCTAAGGTGAAAAAAGACGGCGCGGTAACAGCACTCAGGTACTCTCAGAGTCCGCTCAGTACTGCTTTTCCAATCATCATATTGCAACGAAATTGTGAGTAGCACTACTATGCTAGTGCTCTGGCAATGCATCTTCGTGATATGGGAGATTGTACCCATATATGGGAGCTGCAGTGCACCCTGACGGTGAATCCAATGCGATCGAGTTCGCGAAGGGCGAGCTCGACAGCATGGATGCAGGCTTGCAAGCGTTGCGCAGCTCGAGCGGTCAACTCAGCAGGTGTTGAAATCAACTGCAGTAGAGGCGGTCAGGTGATCATGGTAGCTGGCTCAGTTACATTGGTGTAGGAATACGAGCGTTTTTCTCTGCCCAGGGACCAGGTCTATCCTCAAAGTGTTCAAAAGAGGTTCTGGACAGGCAACTTGTGTCAGCTGTGTTAAGATCCTCAGTCTGGTAATGTTGTACGCTCGCATGCATGAGCTGTAGCTGTCGACTTATCACTTCACGTTCTGTGACATTGGCACGGGCTTCGACTCGAATGCGCAGACTTCTTATGCAACAGCAGGCTGTGCGAATGTCTCTGCAGTCTTGCTTGTTGATAACACCTGCAAGGAGTTCAGTTTGCTGCAATACGGCGTGGGTGTCTTCCAAAGTTCTGAGAGTATTCGTCAGTCTGTGCACATAGTCCTGCAAAAGGAGGAGATTCTGTGCCTCATTGTGAGTCTGAGGTTCTTGAGGCAGGTATACTACTTCACTTGGTTGCACGGAACTCATATGGTCAGGTGGCATTCAAGCAATGCAGGTGCTGGATTGCACTGAGCAAAACAGCAACGGGCGCCATGGCTTGATGTACTTTGACATCGCACTAACCAACCATGCAACAATTAATGTAGCACAACATGAACAAATACAAATTAAAAACCCAGAACAGGATTATGATACCCGCCCCCAACCGCCTCCCTTCCCAGATGCTCCGACATGCTGACAGCAAAAGTAATTGCAGCGGGTGGTAATCAACCATGAGTACCCCATGGTGACAACACCGCTCAACCTGAGGCAAGTTACACGCTAAATGCATGGATGATAAACTTGGAGACTCTGCGTCACTTGATGTGGCTCACTGGCTGCAGCAGCAGCGGGGCGTGGATCACTGCTTGCCGCTGGTTTCATCATTTGGGCGACAAGCGGGTGGGTTTGTTTGTCACGTAGGATCCGCGTCATTTCGCGAGTGAATGCCGCAGGGTCATCCACTAGTGCTTTCGCTTCCGCCAGTGGCCTATCAAGGACAATGGCAATGAGCATTTCACCTCCATCTTTGTGGATTATAGTTGGTCGGCCGGCTTGGATCTCGGCGAGGATTGCCACTGCCTTGTTTTCACACAAAGTGCGTTCCCATTCTTCCAGAGCTCTTTGCGCTAGGGTGTCCGTTTGCGGTGAGGCTTTTAGGGCAGCCGGTGTCCCTAGTGTTCGTATGAAGGGGCTATCAGTTTTTTTGCTTATGGCAGGTTCGGAGTCGGCCCATAGTTGCTCCAGTGTGTATCCTGGTCTCGGTTCCATACACTTTCGGTTCCATACTGCATGATGGGACCATTGGGGCGCGTCACGGTTGGTGTATGATTCAGAGCGGTCGAAGGACGCTGTGACTTTCAGACCTTCCAATACGTGCGAGGCTGGCATTAGAAGAGTTACCATCCATTCAGCTAAGAACTTAATCATTTTGACTTCGAGTTTAGGAGGATGGCTTGAACTGCTCGTAGTGCACCCGCGATGTCCGGAACATGCCTACGAGGGCAATCCAACTGTTCGCTTGGCATACTCGTCAGCAAAGTAAAGTCTGCACAACTTTGAGACCCATTGGCTCGGTTTCTCCATGTCTATGGTGATCTTAGCTAGGGGCCATGGGTCTGGGAGCGTGGATAAACAATGCAACAATTCGGAGGTCAGGTCCGCCGAGATGACTGGGAGGCGATAGTCTGGGAGGCGATAGTCAACTGCAGGTCCCACCGTGCCTTTGCTTCTTTGCGTGTGGGTGCGGGCGGCACTGTGCACGGCTTGGATGGTAGTTTCATATTGGCTGACCATGGCCCGTAAGTACTTGCACGCGCGAACAGCTGCTCTTCTTGTACTTGGCCCATCTTCGGGCTGGTTCTTGGCAGCTACTGCGAGGATATCTCGTGCCTCTTCTTCTGGCGACCGTTTGGGTTCCGTATCTGGTGCAGGTGCATTGAGAGCGGTACCTTGGACTGGCGCCTCTTTTGCGCGTGGCAAGTGGTCTGGGATTGGCAGCTTCGGGTGTAATCGCCATCCATCAAAGAAGTATATGCCGGGCAGGGACAGGATCTCCTGGTCTGGGCCCGTCTGTGCTATTATGTGCCCGGTGCGTGCTTTATACAGTCCTGAGGGTAGGCACACGTAGGTGGGAAAGTGTGTGCGATCAGCAGCGTAGGCATATAGAACAACTTCAGAGAAAGGGAGATTTTGCTCGGGGAGCCACTTGTGTTGAGCTCGTAACCCTGCTTGAACTTCTTGGAAGCGCTCCCTGTTCAGCCATCTAAGGTCGGACCCTCGCACCAATATCAGCCGATATCTTGCTCGCTTCACTTCGTCAGCTTGCTGATCGTAGTATTGATTGGCAATTGCGAGGGGAGGGTACTCCCAGGTTGGTGCCGAATTGAGTGACCACCGGCTTAGCGTGTGATGAGTCAAGGCAGGCGAAACAGGCAGGCGAGTCATGGCAAGGCGAATAAAAAGATACGCCGAGTGGAGGGTAGCAGTATAAGTGCCACCCCCCGCCCACCTCCCAAGTGGAAGAGGGAGCAGGACAAGTGCCACGCCCAACGCACAAAAAAGTGGAATGTCAGCGTGTGTGTTTTATTCCTTTTCTTATGTTCTCTTTTGTGTTCCTGGGGTCGCTGACGGAATGAAGCAGCAAAACAATTCTACCAGCGAGGTGATCACCCTCCGTGCTTGGCGACAAAAGTCGCGTTCCTCGTGGTGACACAGCAGAGGGTGACGCATATTATGTCAGTGTCCCTGATCCTTCAAAACTTCTACCTCGCATGCCCTTTCTAGCAGAGGGACGCAGCTCAAAGCTGAGCAGGCATATGCAGTGGAATATACAGCGACCTGGGCATCTCGTTGCTGTCTTTTTGACAGCATGCATTCAACGGCGCGCAACTGCGACGCAGTGAGTCAGAAACAGTTTACAACAAGGTTGCCACAGAAGCGATTGGACACACACACACACCAGATGGAAAGAAAGCACATGACAGACAGATTTGGATCCAAAGAACAAAGCAATGATTACAACAGGACACGAATGGTGATATGCCTGGCCTGAGACCCTTTTCATGCTATCTTGTGATGGTGACTTGTTCTCTGGGCGGGGGCGGGCTATCTGGCCTCTTTGTTGAGGCTGTCCTCCCTTGCCTGCTGACTTCTGGAACCTGCAATCCTCTCATGCGCCTCTCCGATCGGGTAATGGGTTTTTTGGCCTTGGTGGAGAACGTGAACAATGATGACTTTTTGCTGGTGGAATGCAATAAACTACTTTGGGGCATGGCCTGCATCTGGATGTTGCTGCAACTATTGTGGTTTTTGGCTTCCGGTTTTCGTTGTTTTTTCGAATTGCAGCTGGGATCCTTGTTTCGCCCTTTTCACGCCAGTCGTGCTAGACCTCTCTCTGACTTGGGTTTGGAACTCGTTGGCAGAACCAGTGCAAAAATAAAATTGGTGGGCATGACGTGCAGTGTGACATTCAATAGGCAGAACTGAATCTGGAATGCCAAAACTGTGGGGGTATCACTTGAGTCTGTCTTAAAGGCTGCAACAGTCCAAAAAAGGATTTCTTCATATTTTGGGGAAACGTTGTTTTGTGCGTTTTCCTTCGTGCACAAAATCATAATTGTGCTTTTTGGTGTTGTCCATCGTGCGAAAAATCGTGCTCTAGATCGTGCTTTTTGGTGCTCTCCCCCGTGCAAAAAAATGGTGCTCTAGATCCTGCTTTTTGGTGCCTTCCTTCGTCCAAAACATTGTGTTTTTTGGTGCTCTCCCTTGTGCCAATATTGGTGCTCTAGATCGTGCTTTTTGGTGCTGTCCTTCGTGCTGAAATTCGTGGTCTAGATCGTGTTCGCTGTTACAGCTATATTATTAGGCTTGACCCAAGGTATCACTATCAAAGAATCCATAATGATTCCCACTTCCCGGTGTAGATGGTCGTTTGAATCCATGTGGACAACGTCAAACTTATTCGGCAGAAACTAGTCGCTTGGTATGAAAATTTCCAAGTAGCAGTCGGTGTGGCCAACTGATTGCGAGACAAAGTGGGAACTGAATTCAAAGAAAATTGAGAGGAGGAAAAACAAAGTTGATGATTGTACAGTGAAACTATCCAATATTTTGAGGATTTGATGAACCATTTTTTTTAACAATCACGTTTCCTTTGTCCAGTTGTTTTTGCGTTGGACATTGGACTGGGCGAATCAAGTATGACAACGAAACTGGCAATGTTTCCTTCCTGCGTCCGTTGCTGTTTTTTTAGATCTTCACATCAATCAACATGTATGTGAATTGCAGTGATGGAGTCCCCCACTGAAACTTGTTCATTTTTTGTTATGTTTGCACACTACAAAGACATGGAACCACTAATTGGGAAAGTCTCCTGCCCGACATGGCACGAAAACTTATTCCACTCACTTCATACTAAAAATCATTTGGTGCAGTCAAACAAATTGAAACTGCAGACAGGATGCGAACATACTATTTAAAGTATCCACAAACTGGAAAAGACAAAGGGACCTGAGGAAATACCAACATCAGTTGCAGAATTGTGAGACCACAGCCACAGTGGCGAAACGCCCACGCCCCAGACTCTTGACAGTGTGAACAGGTTTATCCCGTTGGCAAAACATCACCGGATGCATGTGCTAATGTGAAAACAGGTTCAAGAGGGTGAGAAACATTGTTCAGAAAATTGGATTCAGAAACATTGCTTAGCCCTGTCTTAAAGGCCCTGATGTCATTCAAAGGCTATCAGGCGCGAATTCCGGTGCAACCTGTTCCTTTTTGGCAATTGCATTTGTGGCCGCTTTGGTTTCAATGGGATAGATGTCAATGCGATAAATGACAAGTCTGATGTAGGAATCATCACCTGGTGGCACTTTGCATGGGTTGACCGTCCATGCGACTGACTCGTTTCCAACAATAAGAATGTCTTTAGGACATGTTTCTTACCGAAGGTAAATATATCAGCGGTAAATCGATGACTCATGCTGTACAACCAAGTCTGCTGTGGCAACGTACATGTTGATGTGTAGCCCACGAATGGCAGTCTAACAGATGAATCCGCATCATTTGCAGCACTTTGTTTCCACAAAGATGTCTGGAAATGATAAGACCGCCACATGAGTCTCATGTCTCCCGAAAATATCCACGATGCCTGACTAGTCCTGGCTATTTCCCCACGACAGCCACCAGAGAAAAAAACATAAACAATCTCAGCGACCCTAGACGATTAGTTCAACTGATCGTTTTGTGGGTCAGAACGAAACAAAAAAAATCATATCAAAACATATCAACATATAATGTGCTTTTGGGTGTTCCAGCATCTCATCGATTCAGTAGTGACAGCTGCCAGGGAAGGCAAGATGGGAGGCGCCAGCAGCTGCTCCATGCCAGGAGTTTGTCAAATACAATATACTGGGGACAAAATAGGGATATAATAGGGATATATAATCAACAATATATGCATATAGACATGTATATGGACAGTGTATATATATATATGATTATAAATAAATAAATAAAAAGTAAATATATATATATATATACTGGGGATATAATAGAGACATAATAGGATATGTAACCAATGCAATAACGTAACCGACAATACTGCACCGTCACCATGGGGATTGGAGCTTTCTGCCACGTCTGATGACCCGTACATTTTCAACCAACGGTATCATTACTAATTGTAGCTGCAGAGACATACCGACACGCATATATGTAACTATCTACAAATGGGTATCTCATGTTTAGAGTAGTCCGACGGCAGGTTTGAAGAGCCTGTATTACCCTCGAACGGAGGTGCCCTGGGATCAGTTAATCAGTTAATCCGAGTGTGCCCTACTTGATGACTGAGGGTTTCCCATAAGATGCCAATCCTGGGAAACTTTGGGCACTTTGAGTATCGATCATCCAATGTTTTTGGGTTCCTGCTGTTGGCCATAATAGATCTCTAGCACCTTTTGTCAATCTTGCAATTCGTCGTTGATGGAGGCCAAGGTCTGCATACGATTGGTACCAACTTACGCAGTGTGCATGCTGTTTTGTCGCAATATTAGAACGATTATGAACTCCATCAGAGTGTTGTCCGTTCACTTTGGCGAAACAGATTTCCTGCAGAGGAGTTTGGTTCATGAAATTGCCAGTGAGATGGCATAAGTTTTCAACTTGCAGTATGTACCTATCAGAACTGCTCCCATGTTTTTCGAGCCCCCTGGAGGTAACAGTTTTTCAGACTCCCCTGGCCAATGGTGCCTCGGTGACAAAAATCAATGCGTTTATCAAGGTGAACAGCTGAGTCTAGCGGGTGCCACATTTGAGGTTTAAGGAGAATCCCCTTCTCCAGAGTTGGAATGCTTCAGCGCAGGACAGTTGTAGCTGGGGATGTTTATGACCGGGGTGCAGATGGAGGTACTGGATGAGAGGGCAAAAAATATGGTCGTGGTCATTCTATTCTTTGAAGTATGTTGGTCAGAAAAAGATGAAAACTGTTTGACTATTCAACTATTTCCTACCGTTTCAATTGCTTTTCAATCTCTTTTTACAAGTCGGGAGTCAATCTATGGAAGATCCCACGCGCTTTTTCGGACCCATGCATGACAAATTCCAGGATGCCTTGGCTGGCGCTTTGCCAGGTGCAGGGCTGATCAAGGGTTTTGTGCAGCAATTGGGCAGGTCCCAAGAACTACACGGGGTAATTATAGATAATGGAGGATTTCAGCCACAATCATGGCTACAATATAATATAATATATATATATAATATACATAACTATCTATCTACGTATCTATCTCCGAACTGGGTCTCCAAACTTCTGAGCCTCATTGTGGGTCACCTCATGGACATGTGACTCGAATGGCACCCTACCTGTTGATGGAGCCTGGTCCCACCATGCGCCCCGGCCAGGGCAGACAAGTCAGCTGCAGACTCCTCGCTCTTCCATGTTGGGACACCCAGCTCTGCTGAATGACTCAGTGGACAGCAGAACTTGGAGAGTGTGTTCCATGGTCAAATCGGCATTGCTTTCCTAAGGTATAAGGTGCTTTGGCCATTGTAGACATAGGTATGAGTCAAGATTCAATCTCAATGCAATCTCAGTGGAACCCTGGGTGTGATATGGTTGTTTCCACACAGCAGGGAGCTGCAAAATAATTTTCTTCATTTGTTTGGAGAGAGTGCAACCCACTCATTGGTGAGAACATTCGTTGATTTGGAACATACCCATATATGATCCATTCTTCATATCGAAAGGTTATCCTAAACGACTTTCAGATTTTCTCAACATTGCATGTTCCATTTTGGCTTGGACGCCCAGGTCAATCCCTAGAGCCGACATGTCGCAGGTTTGGGCATGCCACTAGTCAAGTTTTGTCACCGCGTGGGGCAATGAATCCCTGGTGAAGATGGTTATCCCTCGATATATTGCAGAAACTTATCGCTTCGTGAAAGACTGTACAGTAAATTTGGTTTGCGACGTCGTTCCTTCGCAATCCTCAACATGTTCAACATGATTTGATTAAATAAGTAAATAAATAAATACATAGATAAATAAATAAGTAAACATATACATACATATTATATTCCAGTAAAGTCCAATCAATTGAAGATTCATCTACCAGTGACATCCACAGAAACAATCTCGGACGTGGAATGTCACGACAACTTCATAGTGTTGTTTTCTTTTGCTTACATCCATCGAAGAGATCACTGGTAGTTGGTGTGACACCATCTTACATAAGTAGACTGAATGTGCTTCTAGATGTGCTGCCAATCGAAGTGGAAACACACCGTGCAGACGGAGTCCACACAAAGTGAAGATGTGTCATGCGCCCCATAACCAGGGCGCTGAGACACCGACCCAATAGAGATCCGAAATTGGACATCAAACCGTCAAACCTTTTGTCATTAACGTTGGACTATATAATATATACCCCATATGGGGGATTGGTCATACCACCATTCATAGGGAACTAGAGTGGCCAGAATCTGCCAATTTCCATAATGACCTCAACCCTGCTGCAGGGAGAAGTGTTGATCGAGGTTCCTCAGACCTTATTTAGAGAAAAGGTCGTGGAGGCGCACAGCTGAACCCAGCGGTTTTTACCTCTGGGGATGTCTTTGTTGCTGGGGAGGTACTGTTTCTTCGTTAAGCAAACAAGTCAAACAAGTATTGTCTTGACACACAGCTACAACCAGCTTGACATTCCTTGTATAACCTGAATTCAGCAGAAAGTAGCTGGCTGTATGAAGCATCTAGTGATCCCATGGTCAGTTTCACTTGCAGGTGCCCACGATTTGTACCCAAGAGTTGGTACGAGCTGTCCCGAAGGTGGAGGCACTTGGTGTGGTCGGCAGTTTGGGAGCGAGTGCTTGGATGAATCGCGTCCTTCCAAATGGGAACTGGAATTGTAAGGATGAATTTTGAACCAAAAAATCGGACAATTCTGTTCCAAAACTTTTTCACTTTTTTGTGTTCCATCCGAACTTTGAGGTGTGTACATCTGGTGAATTTTTATTGGGTTGAACATATGGGGAATGTGCGGACATGTCAACAGCGCTTGGATGAGCTGAGTCTTTGTGGGAGTTGTTGTCACGCTCGGGACACATAATTCAGTCTGTATGCAAATATTTGAATTTTTATTTTCACTGGATCATACTATCATTTCTATCTTTCCAGAATTCATATGCCTTCATCATGGAAAAAACCCTAAGTCATCAATCTTGCTTGGGACCCCTTCGCAGGTGCACGAGATCATCAAGGAAGTTCCAAAGATCGAATATCAGGCCCCCCATGGTGCTGTGGATTTCATGGGGGTTTTCTTGGGATTTCATGGGGATTTCAATGGGGAGTTTGGAGATTACACTGAATTATGGATGATGATGTAGGGGTACATGAAAGATGGTAACCTCTATCAAACTTAGTGGATTTAGCTTAGGGTATGGGTCGAAATTGATCAAAACCTATGATCCAGTTGGGGCAAACCTATGATACCTGGGGGGAAATGAACACGGGCAGCAAGGCAAAGCACAAATCCGCCATTGAAATATATGGGTGTCTGATGGTGCCTGAAAATGTATACCCTCCAAACAAATTTTTCTAGGGAAAATGATGATAATCTATTGGGTTTTGGGGCACCCTATGTTGCTGATTCTCCCTCATCTGTTTGGTATTGAGTATGTGTTCGTTGCAATCCTCCATCAGCCTGCTGTGGGGCACCCCTCCAATCGGGGAAAAGGTCACAGAGCGCGTGGTGGAAGTGCCAGAGGTTGCGAGTCCCGCTGTGTTGTTGCTCACTTCCTGTGGTGAAGTGGAAGCTGGGAATGGGTCAAACCCACGGGTACCGTGTAGCTCACATCCCGAAAACATAGCAGGAATGGCCGGAATGGCCCATATCAGGATGTTCATCAAGCCAGTTCCTGCGGAGAATGTGGCATTGACCCATGCCCAAGCGGGGATTTTAAGCAACTGCTACTTGTGGGAAATGTTTCAAAGACAGTTGGTATGCTTACATACTAGTACAACCCAAATTCTTGTGGTTCACATTGAAACGCATTCAGCGCAAGTGTGCATTTTTCGGCGGCTTGCTGAGGACAGACAAATCACCTGTTCAACCTAGACCCCCCACTCCTTGTATGTAGTTTATACATGTTGTGATCGCGTATGCTCAACGCGCATTTGTGTTGGCATGCCATGCCAACCACATTAATGAACCTTATCAGTTTTTTTAGGGTTGGCATCGGTTCTCAAGCATCTTCACTCATGGATTCCGTGTTTGCAGACTGCATGTCAGTTGGTTGCCAGTTGCCTGCAGGTCCGATATGTGGAAAAGATTGTGGAAGTGCCGGAATCAAGGATTAGCTTAGCATTTTTTCAATGTCTTTCAAATCTGTTCAGTTGCCCAGGGGAAAGGACTCTTTAGTAAACAATTATCGCCAGTCTTGCCGTAGCATCTTGCCAACTACCTCAAATCTTATCTTATTATATAGTAGTTTAAACTTGAAACCAGTAAAAAACAACCCAGATGTGGTAATTCTTGCACAATTTTACCATACCGAACGTCTGGTAACCTTACCATCTGACCATATACGGTACTCAGGTACTCCCGGGTTCATTCATTCTTTGGTGCACTGCATGTGTTTGCTTCCTGGATCCGGGCTCTTAACCAAGGAAGTGCACACGCAAGAGATCGCAAGGAACCCAGTGGTAGCTGGTAAATTACAGGAGAACAGTTTACAACAACAACCATTTGGACCCAGTTTTTTTTGTCATTTTATTATACTTATTGCTAAGTATAAACCATCATTTGATGCCTACATTGGTGGATGTGCCAGAGATTGTAGCCGTTTGCCAGCAAGCCATTCGTCGGGAATTCCGTCAGGTTAGAACAGTTCCAAAGATCGAAGTGCAGGAAGTGGTGGGGTCCTCAGAGAAACAAACCGCTGCGGCTATGACCATAGCGTGGACTTTGGAGGACTTTTTCTTGTGGAAACTTGAGATACTTTGGTCCAATTTGGTGAATATATCCAGATATATGCCAAGAAAGTGAAGGAGCCCAATCAGACTTGATTGTTTCGTGATTATCTTGATTGTTTCGCCTTTATTGGGGTGTGGTGCAGCCGTGGCTTGTGGCGCGAGGTCAAGACTGTTCCGAAGGTACAGGTCCAGGTCCAAGAAAGGATCATTGAGGCCATTGGACTGGGTGCGGAAAATCATAGCTGGGCTGATATAATCCAGTTAAGACTAGTGAATACCAGTTATCCAGTTATCCATGTATTTTGTTGATTCCTTGTTCAATTCCTTTATCATTTCTTCCTTTGATGATAAAGTTTTGTCCCACCGCTGGCAGGTCCCAAAGGTGTGCCACGTGGAGCGGGTCGTGGAAGTGCCACAGGTGCAGGTTCAGGAGGCGACGCGTTTGGAGGTATATGGGTATGGATCAATACCTATTAATACCATTTTTAGGGGGATGAACATCCATTTACCAGCTATTTTGATGCTCACCAGGGGTACAAGGTTTTGACACACTGCCATATGGAAGTTTCCTAAGTCATGGGTGTACCCCCATAAATCATCCGAGTCATTAGACCATAAATCAGCACCCAAGACCTATGGCCTTAAAGGATCCACCATTCTAAGAAACCATCATGTAACGGTAATTTCTGGTGGTATAATGGGGATAGATATATATATATATATGATGGTTATACGAATTTTGATCAGGGTATATTGATGATATTGAGAATATGGGGATTCAACCATGAAAGAACATGGTGGTATGATTGATGGGGTAATATTGGGGATATGACGGACATATCATATATACATATATATATACACACACATATATATATATATATAAATGGATAAATGATATGAGACAAATTATCCAGATTGATGATATTGGGACATCTTATGGTTATAAAATGACAAGAGCAAACATTTTTCCGGGCAAGTTTGATGGGATATAACAGCCGTGTGGGTATGGGTCATATTTTAGAATCCAAGGGACCACACATTTGCTGGTCAAAATTCAGTATTAATCATCAACTTTGCGTACCTCAATTTGGATCCATACCTATCATATTGATTATATTGGGATATTGATATATGATATATAATACTAATATTAATATATATATATATATACACATAATGGGTGTAAAACCAGCATTTTACGGGAATATTTGATGCGATACAATTGTTTGGTACACAGCTCCATTCTATGGCCATTTAGTGGGACATATCATGATAGACCTGTGGATTTGGGGCAGACCCCATGGTCATACACATTATTAGTATTTTTGTTGCTGTTCTTCATATGCTATTTGATATATGTATATGTACTATATCAATGTATATATATATACATATCAATCTATCTATTCACCATATGAATATGTACTAGAAATAAATAAATGAATAAATGAATAAATAAATATATATATACACACAGCTATACATATCCACAGCAGCCAAAGATGACACTCTCTCCACCTTCTCTTGTCGGTGCCGCAGGTGGTCCGCACGGTGCCGCGGCTGGAGGTGCAGGAGGTGATCCGAGAAGTGCCCAAGCTGGAGGCGCGTGCCATTGCCAGCGGATGGATGTGATTTTTCTACTGAATATGATGGAAAAACAGAGGGGATAAACTTTGGTAAATTGGGGTTGTTGAACCATGAATATTGGGGTAAAAGTGAGTAGCCATGAATAATTAGGGGTTTTGGGGGACTTAACGGGGAGATTGGAATCTACAGTAAGATTTGCAAGAACAGCCATTTTGCAGGGATATTTGATGGGATATAATGAACTTTATTATATCATTTGCCCAGCAAAGGATGATTATACCTCGATTCATAGTGATGAAGATTAGCCACTGGACTCTGGAAGCATGCCATATTTTTGGACAAACTAAGATGATGGGGCAAGTTTGACCGCGAAAAACAGTCCATCACTTTTCGTTATGGGAAGAATGGTGGTTTGAAGATGTGTTATTCATGTTTGCACGCTGACAAGTCGCTGTTGACAATTCAAAAGGAATGTGTAATGTCCCATTACAGTATCCAAGACTTCGGACCTTGAAATGGCTCTCGGTATATGCACAGGCTTGTCACGTGGGTCCCCTGGACAGGTGCGAACCGTGGAGAAATTGGTGGAGGTACCGCAGGCGAGGGCCGACTATTTAGATCATTGCCTGAAGTCTGCAGGGACAAGGTGCTGCTCAACCTACCTGAGGTGAATCCTGATGACTCATATTTTCGATGGTGGGTTGTTCAATCATCAAGGGCTGACATTAACTATTAACTGTTAACCACTATTCACCATCATATCATCCTACCAGCACCGGCACTTTCAGGTGGCCTTCGTGGACAAATTCGTGGAAGTGCCTCAGGCCTTTTGTCCGAAGGTTAAATTCCCCAAAAGTCATGCTCTTCCCTTCCAAATCCCTGTTCTGGGGGAATTTTGGGAAATTCCACTATTTTCCGACAGAATGTAAACCGAGGAGTAAGAACCCCCATAAGCGGTACCAAATAAACAGTCCTTGATCCCTCATGGAGTTTTTTTTGTCCGCCACAGGTGCAGGTACAAGAAGTCCTGCGCCATGTGCCGAAGCTGGAGGTTCACGAGGCTGAGTCAGGGAACTGCTGCTGGGTTTAACTGTCCCTGGTATGAGTTTGTCTCAACATGGGGGATCTACTATATATTGGCCATTTCAATGAGGAAAAATGAGGATAAACCATGACAAACCATGGGACTTTATCCTATGATACCCCAAATTTGCCAAAATTTGATGATAAACAGATTAAACATCCCATTTTTTATGGGGTATCCCATTTTTTTCGGACAGACCTGTATCATTAATTTCTTCCATCACGCAACGATGCAACCGGGGGAACTGGGGTGTCAGGTGATCAAGGAGGTGCCAAAGATACAAATGGAGTACAGGGAGAGGACACGGCATGTCGTTGATGATTTCGGGAGTCCCTGGTTGAGGTTTGTAGAACTTTTTTCCTTTTCATCCATGGTAAGGGAAATCTAAACCTTTTGTGTGAACCTTTCGGAAGCTCACTCTTCTCCACAGAGCCCGGACATGTCCAATTCATAGTCAGCAGAACAGTGACGTTGAGGGTTAGATCCAGGGCTACCGGAAGATTCCCAGATTTGCGCAGGATCGTCGAGGTCCCACAACTTCATTTGCAGGTGCAGCTGGTGCAGCTGCAAATGATAGAAGAGGATGGTCATCCCCATAAATTGATAGAGCTTAGTTAGTCATTGCGAGGAATCCCTAATGATAGACTCCTATGCCACGTTTTGATGCCACGTTTTGATGCCACGTTTTGACTATGGCAGCCAATCAAGGGCGGATTGAAGTGACAGTTGAAGACAGAAGGATCATGCTTGGAGGAGATACAGGAATCATGTTGGAACTATTGTTTGGGAAAGAACGACAACTTTCAAGGACTAAAATGTCAGCTTCTATTCCACTCAAGGTATTGCCTTTGTTCGGCCCATAATTTTGGCATCCATGGTTTGTCATTTGTTTAAAGCGTTTCCGTTCTTGTCCCCTATGTGATAAGCTCTCATTCTGCAACGGTTATTGGTACTCAAAATGTTAGCCAGAAAGATGCTTTCTACCCTGCCACTTCACAAGATGCTATGGGACCCTCGAAATTACATGTTGTTTGCTGTTCTATTTCTCCTGCCTAGTTCCCCTGAAGTTGGCGAATAGCTGTGCCAAATCATAATTATTATTCTATTTGATGGATCTCTAAGTTCGTGAATGGTAAACAAATCTAGCTCATAATGGCCGCTTGGAACTTTGTCAGAAAATCAGGCATGATTTACCATCAACAACAGGGTTTTGGTCCATCGACACAGGAGCGCCTCGTCGAGGTCGAGGGAAATGATGAGAACCCCCCTTTCTGGTCATTAAGAGTGGAGAAAATTAAGAGGTTTGAAACCACTGAAGATAGAATGGACCTTTCTGGACAAACCTGAATGGATGGCGGAAATATTGGATGGTGGATGATGCGTTACCTTTTGTTCAATGGGGATTGGAATTGGCTGAAAAAGTATTCAATTGTTGTATGTAACTGCTTTCAGGCATTCTAGTCCCACTCAAGTTCTTTTACCGAGAATTATATGGTTGACTGACCTGGGGAATTCCGGCTTGAACACATTGTACTGCATTGAAACCAAAAGACATACCAATAGGCACACCAATTGAAGGGGACATTGTGTGGGCCAAACAATGGTTTTGGAACAAACATCTTCGGTTTCCAACAAGAGGCCATTGTCATCAGGGTCAAGCAGTGATAGCGCACAATTGTTTCTGGCGTCAACCGCACTGTCCGTCATTCCACGTCATTGCACATTTTCACAGGTTGTGGATGTTGCCAAAGGGAAATAGATTAAGTGCACTGGGAGACTTTAAAAACAAATGGCTGATTTGACTGATTATCATCATTCTTGTCATTCTTGTCGAGCAGCAACGATTTCTATGTGGCTAGGAATGAGGAAAGCTGTTTTCTGATCATAAGGGTGTTTTCTTTGTGGTTTTCCTATGATACATGGATTTCCAATGGAAAATGGTGAGTCAGCTTGCTGTTTTCTTTGTGGTCATCATGCTGGCAGGTGCCAAAGATCGAGGTTCAGGAGGTGGTTCGGCACGTGCCGAAAGTTGAAGTGCGAACCGTGGATAGAGTGGTGGAGGCAGCTGACGTGTGACCTGTGGACCACAGGAGGGAAGAGTTTATGTCAGACGATACGAAAAGAAGGGGCAGCTGTAACACAGAAGCTTGACAGGGCTACATGTTTTTATCTTTTGGGGGGTCCCTGGTTTGTGGCAAGGGGGTTACCTACAATCTATGATGACGATGGAATTCAACAAAGAGTGAGAAGAGATGCAAAGCTCTACCTTCTTGCAATGGAAGCTGACTATATGGCTATGGTACAGTATATGTCACTAAAACTTGTTTACTTCCACCAAAATTACCAAGGAGAAAGCAGGAAACCCCAGTAGGCCCCGGCCCACAACTTACTACGTTTGCAGCTTTCAGCACCGTAGGTGCCACAAGTGCAATACGTGGAGAAGCTGGTGGAGGTGATTTGATTCACTTGTATTAGGTCTTGCATGACTCCAGGCGTAGACCATGGCCACCCATTTCTGCTTAAAGTGGGGGTGATTGATTATTGGGTTTACCACATTAAAAATGATGGACTTCTTTCAAACTGCTGCGCCTTTCTTAGGCTGTTATTGCAGATGATATGCGACCACAGCGGTGTTTTCTTCCCCTTGTCAGGTGCCAAAAGTGGAGATTCAGGAGCTGATGTGGCAACCTGCTAGGTGTTACCCAAAATTGCTACCTGGAAAAATGATGATCAACCAGTGCACGCAAACCCAAGTTCACCGGACCTGGCAGCGTTGCAGTGAAAAGCACCAGTGTTGTGCTGGTTGCAAGATCCGGTGATTTTTGATTGTTACTGTGAGACGTGCTGATCAGCCGGGAAACTTCAGAATATTTGACATTCTTTGTATGGCCCTTTTGAGAAAATTGGAGAATTTTGAAGTAATCTATTTTTCGGATGGAAACATATTCCAAGCATTTATCCCCAATGGCTTCAACCGCAGGAGCGATTGCATCACGTACCGAAGTGGCCACAGACATGTTTTTTGTCCGAGCAGTTTCAAAGTAGGCGTATGAGCCTAAGCATTCCAAGTCTTCAGCAAGGCATTGAACTCGGTCAGAATGATGGACAGGAACCAATATATACCGAAAATAATGTAAATCAGACTAAAACTTATTCCCTTATTGCTATGGGTAAATCAAGGTCTACAGTCTACAGCTTGTATGTCTCACTTCCAAGCAGTTAAATCTAAACTATTTTCTCAGAGGCAACCATCGCAATAGCTGTACGTAGTGTACGGACACACATAGCATGCAAAGCTGCTGCCAGTATCCAAGCACCTCTTATGGATTGGCATATCTATGTGATCATTGTGATCCTGGGTGTGATGAATGCCAGGATCCACACACAAGTTGTGGAGAAGCTGGTGGAAGTGCCACAGGCGTCTGCCCTCGCGGCCCTCGTGGCATTCTGATAGCGGTGGTTAAAGCGATGGGTTTTTCAATATGGCTTAAAATGATCTCAAAAAAAATGGATACTAATATGGTAAAATGGGTTTTTCAATATGGCTTCAATGAATGGTTATGGTTTGATACTCAAAATGGCCATTTCTGCGTCCATACTGCAGCTCAGTGCAGGTCCAGTTCGTGGAGAAGTTTGTCGAGGCCGTGGTTTGGCTGTCCTTAATCAAGGCTTTGGAAAGAGCTCTTGGGTGCTTCACAACTTTAACCAATGTTGTTTTTCAATGTTTTTCATAGGAACTATAACGAAGCCTCAGCATGTCTCTAGACTCGAAGATTTTCTGGCATTCTTCGACGCTCAAAGGGGAAGAATTTCTTTAGCCGGAATTCATTCCTTGCCTTAGTGGGCATGGGTCAAAATTTCCAGCACCGCCCGCTGGCTTGGCAACGTCGCTCGGAGGTGCCACAAGTGCAGATTCAAGAAGTTGTGAGGCCGAAGGGAACTGCCGTAAAAGTCATTTCCCAACTTTGGAGATTCATAAAGTCAGCCATGAAACATGGCCTATCGGAGTATTTTGAGTGGAGAAATCAAGGGTTTGGGGGATGCCTCATGCTCAGGATGTTCCGGATTCCAATTCAACTGCTGTCTCTTTCTCTGATGGGTTTCCAGCTGCCAAAGTAGACCAGTCTCAATCTTCGGACCAGGCACGTTCCCAAGATTGAGACCCAGGACCGCAGAAACTGGGAAAGCATTTTACCAAGATTAGGAAGGATATGTATGGGAATTGAGGAGGGATCGGATCAACCAAACTAGTGAATCGAAAAAACACGATTTCAAACTTCTGACAAAGTCAAAGGTTTACAGAGTGGGACTCTGTGGAACTTCCCATCGGAAACAGGAGATTGTTCGGACAGTCCCAAAGGTTGAGATTCGGACGGCTCGCATCTCAGTGTCATTTTTGCGGACTGGAGTCCTCTAAGAGCCAGCAACTTCAGAATCCCAGTGATTTGTCTCCCTTGAGCGTATGAAGCTGTTCCAAAACGGGTTGGTTTTGAAATAAACAGGCGGAGCGAGAAGGGTGCACATTAATCCTTCAAAAAAAACAGTAGGCAATCTGTATCTCTTCATTTTTGACAGCCTGGGCATAGATCGTTTTAAAGTGCAGACATTCGCATGCCATACGTTCTGAGGTTGAAAAAATTGTTGAGGCTCGCTTCGAAGCTCCGAAATGGACAAGGGTTCTGTTTGCTGATTGATATGTCAAACATCTATCTATCTGTCTGTCTGTCTGTTAAGCTGTCTGTCTATCAAGCCATTCCTCCATTCTAGATGCAGCTATATGGGAATTTTCCAGGAAACATCCCATGTTATATTGATATCTACAGATTCGTACAGATGTCATCGGGAAAAACTCCTCTGCTTTCGTGCCTGCATGGGATGGTGCTGAAGTCTGTCAGGTGCCTCAGGTGCAGTTCGTCGAGAAGATCGTGGAAGTCCCCGAGGTTCGCATCCAGGAGGCCGGTGTGCGGCTACTTCAAGTATTTGTAAGAAAAACAAACAGCTATATACGGCTATAAACTTTATAGACATATAAACACATATATGGACAAATAAACACGTACAACCACATTTTGTCGGGGATGCATCCTATAATTTGTTCAGCCTCCAAGACTCCATGTGAGTTTTCAGCCAACATGTGCCTCCTCTCGTGCTTTGGTTTGAAGGAACACCTGGCCCAGGTGGTGAGACACGTTCCCAAGATCGAAGTGCAGGAGGTGGTGAAGCATGTCCCAAAGATCAAGGCTCCGACCTATCCAACCTATCCTATGGTGATTTGTGGCCCCAGCACTTTCAGACTATTTTCAGATAAAAATGGGAAAGGCTGCCCCAACAGTCTTGCTCGAAGCTGTCAGGTCCAGCTTCAAGAGCGAATCGTTGAGCATCCACAGGTTCATCAGGTTGACATTTGGCAGCAGATGGGCTGATCCAGGTGCTGATGTGCAGCCCATGAAAGTGTAACCCACAAAAAAGGGGGAATCTGACGTGTAAGAATGGGATGAACGGGATTGGAGACATCAACAATCAACAACCATCCTTTTAGCCGCTAAGCCCACTGACTTGGTCACGTTCCCCAAGGAGAAGATCGTGGAAGTTCCTCAAACGGTGATCCAGACAGTGGATCGACACGTGCCGAAGATTGAAGTCCAAGAGATTGCTGCTTGGCTGTAATGGGTCTCTGAAACAGTTTTTGAAGATTCCCAAGATTCACGATGATTCGGGCAAATTCAGGATGATTCATGATGCTGATTCAAGACGATGTAAGACGATTTGAGGCAAACTTTGCCGACCTTGATGTGTTTCGACATGTGAAATCCAATTTATTGGGCACCACTGGGAACGCACTTGATCCACTGAGCCTGGCCCACTGGCCCACGGACGCAGATTCATGGTCCACTGCTAAGGTGAGACATGTTCCGAAGATCGATCCTTGCCTTCAAAACAAGGGGACAACTGGGTGAGAAACTACTATGCTGATGTCAGAGCAGTGAACCAACACTAATGGCAAGTTGTTGTCATGATCTAAGAGTTGGGTAGGACCAAAAAAATCCCAAAGAAAGGATAATACCACCTGAGTGACAAAAACGGGGACAACACAATAGTAATTTCAAGGTAAACAATCGAATATGTCCAGCAATTTTGGAAATCGTTTTGTGTGTCCAGGGACGACCCCCAAGTCAGAGTGGATTCCAATGTCAAGATCAGCTAGTGCTACAGAACAGAGTTAATACATGCTCTCCGCAACGCTGAGGATGTGAAGATCCAGGAGAGGATTGTGGAACATCCCCAGATTCATCAAGTGGAAAAGGCGCACTGAACCTTCCTGCGCCTTTTTGGTTGTTGGCTAGGAACCTTTACGTCGCGCAACATTCAATTCTGTACCGAAAAAGGAAAAACAACTTTCGACTTGGATGTTTTCATGCTTCAAATTGCGAAATTGGCAGTCCCTTCGGCCCTTATTTTCAAGCTCTACCCGGAGCTCAAAAGTATGGAAGCACGTGGATGACCCCAAAATGTGTAGAAGATAGACATTCTTCTGAATTTGGGGTTTGTCTGAAACTGGTGTACCCCAAAACTGCATAGTTTAGAAATCATCTCTTCAAAATCTAAATGGCCATTGAATAAATGGGATGACTTCCTCATTTTGAGACAAACACCAATCCATGATTCCGTAGTTAAGAGTCAAGACCTTATTTTTCATGGTAAGATCTCCATTTTGGCTGGGAAAATCCAATATTTTACGGTCATTTTTAGGTTCCAGAAGTGACAGTTCTGGACTTTTTTCTGCATCACCAGGTGGTGGAAGTTCCTCAGACCGTGGTGCAGGAAGTGGTGAGACATGCGCTGCTCTCAGGAACCAAAGCTGGGATTTGATCATCATAATTTTCCGCCCAAAAAAAAACCTTTTGTTTGGGACATCCCATTTTCAGACCCATGTGGGATGGTATAGCAAAAGAGTTTGGAATGTAGGAAACATGGAATTTATATATAGACACATAACCAGTTTCTACCCATTAAATTAAGCGAAATTGATGTTACATAGGTACATATTTCAACCTTTGCAGAGTGTGTTTTCCAGCCAGCCTGAGATTTGAGCTCGCGGAGTTGCAGACAGGATGAAAAAGGGGGTTGCATTGCAACTTCTTGCAACGAAGTTTCTTCAGAGTTTGGTGACATCCTTTTCTAGTGGCAGATCTCAGAGGCATTGCATCCAGAAAAGGTGAAATTGACCATTCAACCTGCCCACCTGGTTCAAAATCATGTACCCTCTGGTAATTTAACTTAGCTATTGAAAATGACCATTTATAGTGGATTTTCCCATTAAAAATGGTGATTTTCCATAGTTATGTTAGTTTACCAGAGGGTATCAGCTGTAAAAAACCGCAAGCTTTGACTTGGCGCTCAGGTGCCCAAGATCCAAGTGCAGGAGATAGTAAAACACATCCCAAAGATCGAGGTGCAGGTTCAGGACTCTAAACCCTGTTTGCCATGCGAGGAATTAGGGGGTCCCTAGGGGTCCTTACATTTCCTGATATACATATATACAGATACATTATATATATATATATATATGCCTGATATGTTGGGGTGTGAAGGATCATTTTTTTGGTGGGCAGATAGTGGTTAAGGCGATTTATGTAAAATAAATGACAATAATATGTATACATACAGCATATGTATTATAGAATATATATATACATGTGTAGATGTACATGTATGATATATTCAGGTATACGCATATCTATGTGTATGTGTGTATATGTATATATAGACATGCATGCATACTATAAATCCATACGCGAGGAAGCTTGTTTTCCCCCTTGGAAACAGGAGAAGATCATCGAAGTACCACAAGTTCAAGTGGTGGAGAAGATCGTGGAGGTACCACAGAAACAGGCGGGGGGCACAGCCCACAGCCTGACCGCAGGGCGTTGAGAAATGGCCAGGGTAGAGGGATTGCCACCATGGGATGGATGAGCATACCTCATATCTCATGCTTTGAACATTGCACATGTTTGTCCAAAATAAAGGGCCAACTCTTGTTGGAATATATATATATAATATAATATATATATATAATATAATATATATATATAATATATATAATATATATATGTGTATGGGGGATGTCAATGTCTAGTTATTAACCCAACGGCGTTGGTCAAATTCCGTCATGGTTGCTTCAGTGACAGTTGTTTTTACCTCGATTTCCACGAATTTCTGACCCTAATCACCCCTAACCATTGCCTGTGACACATGTTCCAACCTCCCGACCTAGAGTTATAACCTATAACCCCCCTTTTGTGGTTGCTTGGTAGCTTGAATCATCGAATTCCAGCCGTTTTTCTCCGACTTTTTGCAGGTGCACGAGGTCATCAAGCATGTGCCCAAGCTGCAGATTCAGGAGGTGGTACGCCATGTGCCCAAGGCGAGCTTCGGGATATGGCGATGGGGAAAAAACACGAAAACATGATGGGAAAATGATGACATGATGGGAGTAGGATAAGTATGAGACATCATGGGAGAATTTGAAATGCACCCATCGAAATGCACTTGATGATAAATGATGAATTCTGGGAACATCAGACAATTTTTGGGATAGTAGTGGGAAAACATGGGATAATGCAAAACAACCCCAATTGCGGTTTGCGGCATTGCGTAATGGGATGACACAAAATGACCCCCCAAATGGTTACTGGGATAGTTCCGGGCATCGAGTCAATTCTTGAGAGTCAATATAGTGAGTTGGCAGATAGTTGGGTAAGTGCCTCGGTTGTACACGCGAAACCCGACTCGGCTGTACACGCGAGAAACCAACTCAGTTGTGCTCGCGGATGCTGGTGCTCTTCTGATGGTGATGACGGTGACGGTGACGGTGACGGTGACGATGATGATGATGATGATGGTGGTGATGATGATGATGATGAGGAGGATGATGAGGATGATGAGAATGATGATGATGATGATGGTGGTGGTGGTGGTGATGATGATGATGATGATGAAAATGATGATGATGGTGATGGCCCGTAAGGCCCGTAAGGCCCGTAAGGCCCGTAAGGCCCGCAAGGCCCATAAGGCCCGTAGAGCCCGTAGAGCCCGTAAGGCCCGTAGAGCCCGTAGAGCCCGTAGAGCCCGTAGAGCCCTGATGATGGTGATGGCCAGATAATGATGATGTTGATGATGACGATGATGGCCTGATGATGATGATGATGATGATGATAATGATGATGATGGCGATTGATGACGATGATGATGATGATGGTGATGATGATGATGCTGCTGCTGGTGATGATGGTCGCGACCCGATGCGACTGTGTGTTTGTAACGCGCATCGGTGGTCCGGTACTGACCCTAGTTTCGGCTCTCACTCCTCAGTTTCTCTACTACTCTCCCCACGCAGTCTCTGCAGTGATGTCCTTGGATTTCAGCTGTGCTGTGTTTTCATGTCAGTCGTTTTGCACTTTTGATGTATATATATATAATATATATATATATATAACGCGACGGTTGATGTATTGGTTATAGATACCCTGGCGATAGCCTCACGTTAGGTTATACATATTACCCGACCCCACCCCACCCCACCCCACCGGTAACTGATCATGAAAGAGCAGTGCCTGTGCCTGCAGGACAGCAAGAAAGATGATGAGGTTGCTGTGCCTGTGTGTGCACAAGAACATGAACGTTTTTACCCCACCCCACCCCACCCCACCCCGCCCCACTGGAACATGAATGAGAGATGATCAGGGCAGGCGTGGCACTTTTTGACATCGACCTTCATGTTGCGTGGCAGGCATGGCACTTTTGGACATCAGCCTTCATGTTGCGTGGCAGGCGTGGCACTTGGTAACATCGTTCTAACGACTATATTTCTCATAGGATGTTTTTTTTGGTCCTGTTCTCGCTTTGGAACGCGCCAGGCTTCCAAAGTATTGCGCCTGTCAGTAAATCTCATGTCTGTGTGGTTGGCATTGTTTTGATGATATGTATCATTTGGTGTTCCAAAGTGAATCGAAAATGGCTGTGTTCCAAAGTGATGCATCAGACTGTGTTCCAAAGTGATCCTGCTCGTAGAGCCCGTAGAGCCCGTAGAGCCCGTAGAGCCCGTGGAGCCCGTAGAGCCCGTGGAGCCCGTTGGCGTTCAGAAGGGCTCTTTTCTTTCTTCCCTAGCCCCACCCCACCCCCCAAGGTTGAAGTGTGATGGTAAGTGGAAGGAAGTGGAGTAGCGGTTGTGTGCCTATAATGAAGTTAAGCAACGGGTGTGGCTGGTAGATCCTACCCTTTTCTTCCCTAGCCCCACCCCACCCCCCAAGGTTGAAGTGTGATGGCAAGTTGAAGGAAGTGGAGTGGCGGTTGTGTGCCTATAATGACGTTAACGGGCCCCACCCCATCCCCCCAGGCTCTGTGTGCACAACTGAGACACTTTTGTGTGCGCAAGTGAGTCAGAATCCTGTGTGCACAGCTGAGTCAATTTTGTGTGCGCAAGTGAGGCGCTTACTAGATAGTTGGATGATTCCTGAGGATGGTCCATCTTCGGCATTTTCACTTCCAACTATTTTTCCAATATACCCCCAAAAAGAAGCGTTGCCATTTTCGATGGCCACTAAAGAGGAACGTCGGCTTCGGGGAAAAACAAACATACTCTCCGGATCTCTCCGGCAATCAAACGTGGCTCTCTGGGAAATCCCCGCGCTAAATGGACGTTCATAGCTGGGAACATCATCTACAAATATCTACAAATGGGAATTTGGATTGATGTTAATAAAGTCAACAATAAACCACTATACTTTGATGGTTTATCAAGTTTATACCACCCATTCATGGTGGATTTGGATATCTCTGACCATTTTCTTCATGTCCGCAGGTGGAGGTGCAGGTGCAGGAACGGATCGTCGAGGTGCCCCACATTCAGACCATCGAAAAGGTCGTTGAGGCACGGCTGGGAAGCGAACTGAGGGAACCAGCCAGACTTGATGATTTTAAAGGAAACACAAGGATGAACCTTGGCACTTTATGACAGACTTGATCAGACTTGTGTTCCGTTTGTTGAACTGATGAACTATATAGTGCTTTCTAGTACCTTCTATTTGGATTTCCAGACCAGTGCTCAGCCAAAGGGATAGGTTCAGGTCCCTTGGTGTGGGATGATTTTTTTTCCTGAACCCTTGGACTCAACAGGTAGTGTGCTGCCAGGTACCCAAAGTCCAGATCCAGGAGGTTGTGAGACACGACCCATCCTCAGATTGGAAGGGAAGGCATCATGCAGGGACTGCTCGATTGAAGGACTTCTTCCATGATTTGCAACGGGTGGGGCGGTGGGGATTGCAGATCCTGCTGTATTTGAAGGTCCATCCAGGCCCGTCCTTTGTGCAACTGTCCTTCCGAACCTCCTTATGGCTCAACTGAGGTCAAGAAACCTGTGATCGAGACGCGAGAAAGAATCGTGGAGATTCCCGTTGTGCAGGTAGCCTGACTGCCATTGCCAAACTCAGCAAAATAAACTGTTGATTCCGGTTGAAGCGGAGAACGAGACTGGTCGACTTTTCTTTCATCAAAGCCTTAACTGCTCTACGCTACTTTTGTCCGCAGGAGTGATCTGGAAGGCTGTGTAATGATCTGTAGGGTAAGGATTTAGCTACAATACAATTACTTCCGTGGCAGCTATGTTTGCTAGTTTCTTTGCTTTGCTTCTTTGTTTGTTTGTTTGTCTGTCTGCCTGTCTGTCTGTCTGTTTGTTTGTTTATTTCTTTTGTTTCTTTGTTTGTTTGTCTGTTTGTTTGTTCCTTTGTTTTTTATTTATTTCAAGCACATCTCTCAAAATGTTATTGATTCTCACGCAAAAGAAGTGCAGAGTCAATCCAAAAAGCAAAGGTTCACCTGACATTTGCAGGTTCAGGAGAGGGTGGTGGAGCACCCTGAGATCCACGTGCAAGAGGCCTTGGGCCACAGCCGTGCCGTATTCAGGGTGGGGTTTGTCTGAAAATGGGTATCCCCCCAATTCCATAAACATAAACGACTATCATCATCTTACCCATTGTTTTGTTTTTGTGTTTTTCCCGGGGGCATGACCAGTTTTTGGGCAAATTTATGATCAAACCAACAGTCCATGCTATTCAAAGAGGAAGTCCTCTTTGTTTTCTTTGTTATAGAAGCCACGAAGGTGCATCTGGATATATCCCAATACATCCCAGTTGCGCGTCTCGACAGGTGATCAAGGAGATTCCCAAAGTGATGGAGGTGCAGCTGTGGGTTCAGATGCAGCACTTGAGTCGATCAATGAGGTTTTGCATACAGTTTACCCCGCAAGTGATCATTTGCCCAGCACCGAAGAATCGCAGCATCAGGTGCAAGAGATTGTCAAGAACGTGCAAAAAGTGGACTGGACAGGTGGCACCGAATCCATCGGAGATCATGAAGGGCTGACTGTCAGAGAACAAGGGGGTAGAATCGGGTAGATTGTTGAGGATCCAACGTGACACTTGGAGAAGCAAACGGCTAGTAGACCGTCACGGCAGACCTAGGGGTTTTCTAAAATGGGACCCCAAGAATCCCATCAATTTCCCTTATTTCCCCACTAAAATGACTAGTTTAACTCGGACAACTTGGGGCACAACCTGCCAGGTGCAGACGTTTCTGCCATGTCGGGAGGATCCATTGAAGCGTTTCCTGGACCTGAAGTCATGGCAATGCGTTGAAGAACGGTGATGATAAACATCTACCCAAGTATAGCTAGTATATAGTGCAATATTCCAGGGGTCGTGCTGCTTGAATCTGCATTTTTGTCTTTGAAACTCCGGTTTTGTTGATTAATTAAACGTTTTTTTCTCCATAAATGACCTCAATGTTTAGGAAGAAATGATGCTATGTCCCATGGTACCCTGTGGGGTTGACAATTTCTCGAGGCCAACACTTCCACCGGCCACTCCCAACGCAGTTCCTCGGCTCGCATAGCGACGCTGGTGGCGACGGGGGAGGTTTGGGGAACTGATGCGGTTTGGATTTTCTCACCTATGGTCA
Organism: Cladocopium goreaui; assembly: GCA_947184155.2. Taxonomy (NCBI): domain Eukaryota; class Dinophyceae; order Suessiales; family Symbiodiniaceae; genus Cladocopium; species Cladocopium goreaui. The sequence goes on from CAMXCT020002187.1 coordinate 82,183, forward strand.
TAGACATTCATGATGTTTGTTGATTTTGTTGCTGGCGCCACTGGCACCTCCATTTTCTTGACTTGTATCTGCATATTTGGATGATTTTCGTCTGCTTTTGACAAGGCAAAACCATCTTGGTTGGTGGGAGCAAATCGGATTTTAGGGGAGCCTGTTCCACTGCATCAGTGTGAGGCCAGCACCAGATACGTCCCGATGAGTGTGGGAGCTCTCAGCCCTCGCTTGAGATGGATAGGCCTTTTATTTGCTTCGACCCTGCCATCGTTGCTAACTTTCTCTTCTTTTGCGTAAGTGGAAACGAGTCCGTTTCTCTCAGAGATTTGACACATTGATATATCATATTCATATCATCTTGATACTTGATATATCAAATGTGAGATATTACTTGATATATTTATATATAGATTATTTGATATTGAACAGATCTAAAAGCCACAGTTGAGAAATGGATCTCCGCCGTTTGATCCATTCCAGCTCTAAGTTTCTGAGGCTGCAGGAGATTGCACACCTTCCGGGAGGTCAGTAGCAACAGCCCAGATCTCAGAGACAAACCTCCCAAAAAACCACCCAGTGGGGGAGGTTTCCAGTGACGGTTTTCACAAAATGCATTGGTTAAACCAATTATTGTGATATATTTTATATTTTGATTAAAATTACCAGGAATAGAGCAATGATGAAATTGTATGAAATTGTCCTATCCAGCAGAAATGATGACAAAACAGGGATATGTCCAAGGATTGGGGGAGCCAAGGCCTAACATCTGCAGTCATAACAACAGGCATAGGATGACCATGGGTCCCGGAGCTGCATGTGAACAGGTTGACATCAATGCTGCAACGCTCACTCCCTCTACGCTGAAGCTCAACCGCAGTGGACGCATTCACATGTTATGAACAACACGGCTCGCCCTTACATGGATAGATTCCCACCCTTACATGGGCCCATTTTGTTCCCGAGACTTCATCGTGTTTACTAACAGGTGCGCACTGGTTCAGGGGCTTTAGGCTTGTGAAAAGACTAGACAGCTGCAGCTTCGAAGTTGGCGGTTCTTGGAACATGTGATGGTGAAAATATGTGAAAATCAGCCAATTTTCTCTGCGATTTGGACACTTTTGCTTCCAACTTGCACGTTGAGCCTCCAGGAATACGCAGCTCAACAAGCTGCCAACCCTGAAGGCCTCCTGTGAGTTGGAGGTGTGCGCCATGGGGACATGGGGATTGAATCACTGGGGATGTTGGCATCTCCATGTCAAGCCCGGAGGCGCCAGTGATCCGGCTACCAGAAGAGGCAAGCAGGCGCCACGTTCCCGGGAGGTGGCAGGGGATGGTCACCACATTGTGAAGCACCGGGGGCCACAAGGATTGGCTGAAAATGATCTACTGATTGATCTCCCCCCAAAAATGGGGTGGCTGAATGCTAGAAACTATCGATATTTTATGATATTTTGTTTGTTTGTTTTGTTTCCCCACTGATTCCCATCATGTTTGAGCCAAGACTACCTGAACACCTATGGAATCTCTTGTGGTTGACCAAATTCATCTGGGTTTTCCAAGATGAAACTGACAGAGGCAAGGCAGCGAAGTGCCAGTCTTCGAGGTTGGGGCTGAAGTGTGAATGGATGGTTGATGGCCGTGCTTTGACTGGTGTTTCAACACTAGGGCACCCCAAAATCTAGTGGTTTATACTTTTAGTCAGTTTCCCTAGTAGAACTGCATTTTTTGACATAACGTATGTACTTTCAAGGGCTTTCCTTCCAACCCTGCAGCATCTACCTAAAAGCTACTAGGATGACAGAGACTGAGACCTTTCGGGAAGCGGATTCTTGTTGTGACAAGAGGGGAACAGGTTCTTCATTTTGCACCATCTTTCAATCCAAGAACTGGTTTGAGGGAAACTTTGCAGAACCCCCCCGAAGAACTTTGGTTAAAAGCCAACCAACTTCCTGTATTGTTTCCCTACTGTTTCCCACAAACCAATCCATTGTTTCCTGAAAATTTATGAAAATTCAACAACCCCAAAGGTTACCCCCCAAAGAATAGATTGTGAATAAACCCTCATCAGTGGCTTCATCAGTGGCTGTTGGTACTTAATAAGTTAATAAGCCATCCTTGTGATTTTGGGTTGTGGATCCGGATCCCATTGCAGGTGCCACGGGATCGTGTGACAGTGACATCTGCTGAGTTGCAAAGCAGACCCAGTGGAAGTCCTGCTGTGACGACCTCAGTCCTTGGGAACATGGATTGAAGTAGACATTGGATCATTGGATCATTGGGTTGTTGTTTTTTAATGATTTTATTTTTTAGAAACCGTCATTTTTGGGAACCTAAGACTCTTCATATCGCCTTTGAATGACCTCGGGGGATCCATTTTTGGGGCAAACCACTGAAACTCAGATGGTCTCTGGATTTTGGATGCGGCGACAGCAAAAGCTGAGGTCGCAGCTGCGTCCTTGGTGGCCGGCTTTTGCGTGGCATGTGGAAGTTCTTATCCGTAACTCGTCACAGACGGCTGAGAATGGTGGTTGCTACTTTGAGAACTTGGCAACAGAAAGAACACATCATCGTGTCCAAAGCTTGGTGAGCCCCAAATCCATCAAAAGGGATGCTTTCAGTGGGGAAACCGACGACGGTGGCCCCTTATCGTTCATTTGTGGACACTGCAAATGGTGTTTGTAAAAAGCAAAGTATGTTATTTTTTTTGGGGAGGTCGTTTTCTGGTGCAGGTTGCGCGCTTGATTGTCACCGGCACCTCTATTCTGTTGTTTTGTTGAGGTAGATTTTCCACTTACCCTTTTGATCCTATGTCCCAGTGGTGTCGGTTCACCAAGCTGCAGCACCATGAGGCCTGGTTCGAGTTTTTGCCGCCAATGTGGCCGCCAGGCGCTGTGCGATGATGTTTTGGTGTGCAGCCTCCAGCAATCAAACCTGGCAATGGAAGTGCCTTATTTTTAGTGGGAAAACAGAGGAAACTAACCTACAAACATAGCGTTTTTCTCAGCGAAGATCTGCAGGTGGATGGTCCTTCCCAGCCGCAGCCAACGGCTCTGCCACAGCCCGGAATGGCTCCTGCATCTTGGCCAGGATGGCAATGGGAGGGATGATGGATGATATATGGATGATGATGAGCCATTCATAAATGATGATCTATGTTGGATATATGTTGGATATATGGATGATGAGCTTAACCATCAGAAATTGCTGTTTTTCAAAGAAACATTTGGTTTCAACTAACAGCAACTGGGGTGATTTGGAAGTCAAACCCATTGATTTCCCACATGAATGGGAGGATGCACATCCATGAAGAATATTGAAGAATCAGCATCAGCTATTCTGACTTGAAGACCCACAGCCTGAGGGCATGCCGATGCATCCTCCGCAGACTGCTTATGGAGCACCCTGCACAGGCAAGGGGATTGAAACTGAACCCAACGGGGTTGAACTGCCACTAAAAAGACTTGATGAAGTTCAAAATTGTTCTCTTTGGGCACTCAGGTGGTATTACTGATACTCACCAGGTACAACATCCGACATAGTTTCACGATGCATCACGGACTCAGAGCAATCAGCGGCCGCCTTGCTAGGCATGGGCGGGCGGCCGAGCATGCCTACAGTCTTTGGATCGTCCCTTCCATTGCAATGGACGCGGGAGCTGCATTAAAACGGAAGTTGGATGTAGCAGACACAGTCTCAGCAGAGTGCACAGACACACTTCACTTGAGATCATTTAAGAAAATGTTCGTGAACTGCTTTGATTTCAACTTCAGATAATTAGGGCCTATTGTGATTGTTTCCACTTCGAAAGGATTGCGCAGCAAATCTGCAATCTTTTTTGGTGATTTGGGCAACCTAAATTATCATCCTACTCTTATACCAGTGTCATCCAATTATTATCTCACTGTTTTTTACATGTACTCCTATCATTAATATCATCCCATGATCATCCATCCAAATTATTAGAATCACGAATCAACCAACATTACGTGTCAGAAAATGGAACCCCGAACTCGGCTGCTTTTCGCGGACCCTCAGATACTTAGGGCACCAACGCAATATCCACATGGGCTGCGTGGCCCCGGTGTCGACCCCTTCAGCTTCAGATAATTAGCAGCTTTGGCAAATGGCAGAGCTGGCATCTGGGATTGCCGGGTGTGTCTGAAAATTGGGATTTTTCCCTCCATGTATGGCCCTGAACTTGAATGGGAGCATGATGATAACTGCTTGGAATTTGGGGACCCCAATTTCAAGCTCACCTGAAAATGGGATCACGCCATCTTTCTATAGATGGACAGTTGTACCAGTGCAGATTTGGTGAGTGAGCTGTCGCAGGTGTTGATGATTGGCCCAGTCTCGGTGGTTCCATGATGCCCGCTGAGGCAGCTTCGAATTATTGCATCAGATGATTCAGGAGCCATGGGGTCTCCCTCTGCACCAGACGTCAACACTTGCCATAGACAGGACAGACACGTCCTTAGAATATGGGCTATATATATATATTATATATATATATAGGTTATCCATCAAAACCCCGGTAGCCTGGTTTTCACATGAAAGTAGATTGTGTTTATAGATGGTTCATCCACCCAATCCATAGGGAAAATCATAGGTTTTGACTGTTTTGACCCATCCCTCCTGGAGGTTTCCTAAAATGGTACCCCCAAATCATGCGAAACAAGACAATTTTAGTATTGAAACCTATGGTTTTGGGGATCCCGCATTTTAGGAAACCTCTATATCTAAAACTATCAAAACATTGGCGAAATTTGATGAACATGGTAGTTTTGTGAGTCTAAAAACTTGGACCCGTTCTGATTTGGCCAGGAGCACGGCGAGAAGCGGCGGCATCGCAGCAGGTTGCAGCAGGTGCGAGTACCATGATAGGCCTATTCGAAAATTTTCTTCCACTTCGTGAGCAGGTGCAGCCAGGGACCCATCATGGTAGGTGAATATCCCAAGTTTTGATTTTGTGGGATGTTTATCGGAGTATTGTCCATGGTAGGGAGGATCTTCTTAGCCCCTGCTGGGTGCCTGCAGAGACCGCCTGTGGCAGGCATATAGCCGTTCCAAATGATCGCAACTTTGCTGCAACACCACAGGCCCTTAATGGGCTTCGTGCATTTGCCAACGCACTCAACTGTTGCCAGCTCTTCCTTTCCATCCTGGAAGCATAAGACCCGATGGGAACCAGCTCTTTGAAGGGCTGGTTAGGATTAGCATACTATGATTGTACAAAGTTTGGAAAGGAGGATCTGACCAAAATGATCAAAGCCTACCGTAGAGGCTGCCCACCCTTCACTAGATGGGAAGCTGTCCCTCGGAAAAGCTCGAGAGCATGTTGAACGGTATTTTGGTTTCTGAGACCATGTTTGTTTCCTTTAAAAGCCCAGCAAAATATCGAGTGGAAGAAGATTTACGAAGTCTTGAAGTAGTTCTCATGTTTTGGATTTTGTTGAATCTCCTGTCCTTTTTTTGCCTGAAACATGACATATCTGAAGCTGTCAAAACACACAGATAGATTGAAGATTAATCCCTAGCTTTTGCTCTCGCGCGCGCGTTTGGTTGGCATCAACGGGTGATCTGTCTGTGGGGCCAGATGCCTTGTCTTTCGAATACCAGCGCGAGACGAAATGCTGTGGCTGAATCTATCAGACTTCCCTGGTTGAGAAGGTTTCTTTGCATATCTTTGCTTGACTCAATTCACAGGTAAAGTTGGCGTTTTCCAAGAATATTAGGTGGGTCAGTATTTTATGGTCATTTCAATGATGGAAACAGAAAAAACAACATGTTCAAGCAAACCTTGTATCTATGTGACTGTTTGCTGCTTGAGATCTGATGGTCACCAACTTCTGCTGGTGGCATTGGCCCTCAGCTTAAGAAATTCCGTATCCCATTCAAGAAAAACATGACGCAAATACCAAGATGGGAACCCAACACCAAAAGCCACGAGCACTCCTCGAATTCAGACTGTGGAGGAATTTCAGTTTCACAAGTAGCTGAATAGGCTTGTGAAGTGTAACTCAAGCTGCAGGGACCAAGGACCAACTTCCATCCTGATTCCAGTGCCCATGCCTATGCTTCACAATGCGTTGGCGCAGGGAGGAATGCACTGGAGGTCTGGCAAGCAGCCTTGGTGAAATGCATCACTGGAGCGAACAGCCAACTATTGCCAAGATGGTCTACGTTTGTATTCCCTGGACTTCCCTGGATTTTCTGGGTGGAACAAACCGCGAATCAGAAACTTACCGCGAATCAGAAACAAAGAATCAGAAACTAAAAGCCGCGAATCAGAAACTAAAATCCGCGAATCAGAAACCAAAATCCCGCGAATCAGAAACCAAAAATCCCGCGAATCAGAAACTAAAATGCGCGAATCAGAAACAAAACTCCGCGAATCAGAAACTGAGAATCAGAAACTAAAAACTGCGAATCAGAAACTAAAATCCCGCGAATCAGAAACCAAACTCCCGCGAATCAGAAACCAAAATCCCGCGAATCAGAAACCAAAAACCGCGAATCAGAAACCAAAACCAGAAAATCAGAAACTAAAAAACACACGAGAGCAGGTGCGTTTCGACTGAGGCAACAGACAGACTGTGACGTTGGGACTCTTCAGACACAGTTGAGTAAACCATATTTTGAACAAGCAGCTTCTGAATACTTGCCACTCCATGAAAGCTGCGACACTCTCAACTTCAACTTCTCTTCTTAAGAAATCAAATCCGCCACCCTCCTCTGGCCACTATGTTGAATAGGATATTACCTTCTACTTCACTTCAAAAGAAATTAAATCCGCCACCCCCTCTGGCCACTATGTTGAATAGGATATTAACTTCAACTTATCTTCATAAGAAATCAAATCCGCCAACCCCTCTCGCCACTATGTTGAATACGATATTACCTTCTACTCCACTTCAAAGGAAATCAAATCCGCCACCCCCTCTGGCCACTCTGTTGAATAGGATATTACCTTCTACTTCACTTCAAAGGCAATCAAATCCGCCACCCCCTCTGGCCACTATGTTGAATAGGATATTACCTTCTACTTCACTTCATAAGAAATCAAATCCGCCATCCCCTCTGGCCACTATGTTGAATACGATATTACCATCTACTTCACTTCAAAGGAAATCAAATTCGCCACCCCCTCTGGCCACTATGTTGAATAGAATACTACTTTCTACTTCACTTCATAAGAAATCAAACCCGCCACCCCCTCTGGCCACTATGCTCCATAGGATATTAACTTCAACATATTTTCTTAAGAAATCGAATCCGCCACCCTCCTCTGGCCACTATGTTGAATAGGATATTACCTTCTACTTCACTTCAAAAGAAATTAAATCCGCCACCCCCTCTGGCCACTATGTTGAATAGGATATTAACTTCAACTTATCTTCATAAGAAATCAAATCCGCCACCCCCTCTGGCCACTATGTTGAATAGGATATTACCTTCTACTTCACTTCAAAGGAAATCAAATCCGCCACCCCCTCTGGCCACTCTGTTGAATAGGATATTACCTTCTACTTCACTTCAAAGGAAATCAAATCCGCCACCCCCTCTGGCCACTATGTTGAATAGGATATTACCTTCTACCTCACTTCATAAGAAATCAAATCCGCCACCCCTTCTGGCCACTATGCTGAAGAGGATATTAACTTCCTTTTATCTTCATAAGAAATCAAATCCGCTGCCACTATGTTGAATAGGATATTACCTTCTACGTCACTTCAAAGGAAATCAAATCCGCAACCCCCTCTGGCCACTATGTTGAATAGGATATTACCTTCTACTTCACTTCAAAAGAAATCAAATCCGCCACCCCCTCTGGCCACTATGTTGAATAGAATACTACTTTCTACTTCACTTCAAAAGAAATCAAACCCGCCACCCCCTCTGGCCACTATGCTACATAGGATATTAACTTCAACATATCTTCATAAGAAATCAAATCCGCCACCCCCTCTGGCCACTATGCTACATAGGTTATTAACTTCAAACTTATCTTCATACATACGAAATCAAACCCGCCACCCCCTCTGGCCACTATGTTGAATAGGATATTAACGTCAACTTATCTTCATAAGAAAGCAAATCCGCCACCCCCTCTGGCCACTATGTTGAATAGGATATTACCTTCTACGTCACTTCAAAGGAAATCAAATCCGCCACCCCCTCTGGCCACTATGTTGAATAGGATATTACCTTCTACTTCACTTCAAAAGAAATCAAATCCGCCACCCCCTCTGGCCACTATGTTGAATAGAATACTACTTTCTACTTCACTTCATAAGAAATCAAATCCGCCACCCCCTCTGGCCACTATGCTACATAGGATATTAACTTCAACATATCTTCATAAGAAATCAAATCCGCCATCCCCTCTGGCCACTATGCTACATAGGTTATTAACTTCAACTTATCTTCATATGAAATCAAACCCGCCACCCCCTCTGGCCACTATGTTGAATAGGATATTAACGTCAACTTATCTTCATACGAAAGCAAATCCGCCACCCCCTCTGGCCACTATGTTGAATAGGATATTACCTTCTACTTCACCTCAAAAGAAATCAAATCCGCCACCCCCTCTGGCCACTATGTTGAGTAGCATGTTACCTTCTACTTCGCTTCAAAGGAAATCAAATCCGCCACCTCCTCTGGCCACTATGTTGAATAGGATAGTAACTTCAACTTATCTTCATAAGAAATGAAATCCGCCACCCCCTCTGGCCACTATGTTGAATACGATATTACCATCTACTTCACTTCAAAGGAAATGAAATCCGCCACCCCCTCTGGCCACTATGTTGAATAGGATTTTACCTTCTACTTCACTCCAAAGGAAATCAAATCCGCCACCCCCTCTGGCCACTATGTTGAATAGGATATTACCTTCTACTTCACTTCAAAAGAAATCAAATCCGCCACCCCCTCTGGCCACTATCTTGAATAGGATATTACCCTCTACTTCACTTCATAAGAAATCAAATCCGCCACCCCCTCTGGCCACTATGCTACATAGGATATTAACTTCACTGTATCTTCTTAAGAAATCAAATCCGCCATCATAAGAAATCAAATCCGCCACCCCCTCTGGCCGCTATGCTACATAGGATATTAGCTTCAACTTATCTTCATATGAAATCAAATCCGCCACCCCCTCTGGCCACTATGTTGAGTAGGATATTACCCTCTACTTCACTTCATAAGAAATCAAATCCGCCACCCCCTCTGGCCACTATGTTGAATAGGATATTACCTTCTACTTCATTTTAAAAGAAATCAAATCCGCCACCCTCCTCTGGCCACTATGTTGAATAGGATATTACCTTCTACTTCACTTCAAAGGAAATTATCCGCCACCCCCTCTGGCCACTATGTTGAATAGGATATTAACTTCAACTTATCTTCATAAGACATCAAATCCGCCACCCCCTCTGGCCACTATGCTCAATAGGATATTACCCTCTACTTCACTTCATAAGAAATCAAATCCGCCAACCCCGTCTGGCCACTATGCTACATAGGATATTAACTTCAACTTATCTTCTTAAGAAATCAAATCCACCATCATAAGAAATCAAATCCGCCCCCCCCCCTCTGGCCGCTACGCTACATAGGATATTCGCTTCAACTTATCTTCATATGAAATCAAATCCGCCACCCCCTCTGGCCACTATGTTGAGTAGGATATTACCCTCTACTTCACTTCAAAGGAAATGAAATCCGACAAACCCTCTGGCCACTATGTTGTATAGGATTTTACCTTCTACTTCACTCCAAAGGAAATCAAATCCGCCACCCCCTCTGGCCACTATGTTGAATAGGATATTACCTTCTACTTCACTTCAAAAGAAATCAAATCCGCCACCCTCCTCTGGCCACTATGTTGAATAGGATATTACCTTCTACTTCACTTCAAAGGAAATTATCCGCCACCCCCTCTGGCCACTATGTTGAATAGGATGTTAACTTCAACTTATCTTCATAAGACATCAAATCCGCCACCCCCTCTGGCCACTATGCTCAATAGGATATTACCCTCTACTTCACTTCATAAGAAATCAAATCCGCCAACCCCGTCTGGCGACTGTGTTACATAGGATAGCACCTACAACTTATCTTCATACGAAATCACATCCTCCTTTGACATTCATCTTACCTTCGGACTGATTTCACTCCCATGATTTGCCGTGGTCTGATCCCAATTAAAGAGAACCCATGCAATCCACCTCATTAGAAGAAGACAAGTTGCCCATTAGGATTGATGAACAGGTTTTAGTTTCCGATTCTTTTGGTTTCCGATTAACAGGTTTTAGTTTCCGATTCACCTGCTTTAGTTTACGATTCAGCTTTGGTTCCCGATTCCGGGTTTTTGGTTTCCGATTCAAGGGTTTTAGTTTCCGATTCACGGGTTTTAGTTTCCGATTATTTTAGTTTCCGACTAACAGGTTTTAGTTTCCGATTAACGGGTTTTAGTTTCCGATTAACGGGTTTTAGTTTCCGATTAACGGGTTTTAGTTTCCGATTAATGGCTTGACCTTTCTGGGTGACCCAACCCAGCTGCCATTGTTGTGATGTCCGTGATAGGAGATGTGCCGCACCTCGCGAATGTCGCTGAGGGCCAGGACTCCCCGGTGAGGCTTCGACGTTGGGAGAAGTGTCTTGGAAGCTGTGGGGACACTGGGAATTGGTCAAAAAATAGGAATGATTGGCTAATTGTGGGAAAGACAAGATTGATATTCTCTGATTGTTTTTTTTGATTGGTTTTCCCCAGGAACGGTGGGCATGAGAAGCAGGGTCATCCACCATACCTTCTCCTACCGAGAAACAGAACGGGGCAGTCTTGGGATGCATTATTTTTTGCATAAACTCATGATCATGGATGGCATTGGTGAACAAAAGGTTACCAAAAATGGGCTGAGTTCAGCAAAGTAGGATTGTTGTACCATCCAGAAATGGGGATGTATATGAACAAAAAGGGGGGTCAATCCTTCAAAACTCAATGTCATTGAGTACATTTGACTGAACAAGACAATGATCTTTAAGTTGGGGATCTTAATTTTTGAACTATATACTGTGCAGGGGCAGAACCCAAGCACTGCTCATTGATTGCACCGCGAATTAGCAGAAACCAAGGGGACCCCGAGGGCTTTTCATCAAGTCAGGGACACTTTTAAACCCACGAATGGTCGACATTTGTGTATGTCATGGTAGCAGATTAGCAGATACAAATGTTCGCTTTAGAGGGGGTTGGGATGATCATCCACCGTGATGTTTAAACCGAGGTCTTCGCAGAAAGTTCCTAGCGACACAGTGGAGAGCGGTGGCTACCCCTTTGGACCGGGGAGTCATACGGCAGAGGCGCTCGAAGCTGGGGAGGCATAGCATCAGGGCCACAAAAGCATGGGGTCGAGACGGATTTTGAGATGGTTTTTGAGATGGTTTGGAATATTCTTGGAGTATCTCGCCCCCAGTTGCTGGTTGAAAGATAAATGGTTGAGATCCTAGTATTGATGGTTCTCTTTTTATGTTCCGAACATGATCACATGTCCTGCCAGATCTCAGTGCTTCACTTTCCACACTCCAGGCTTTAGATGCTTTTCGACGCGATGATGAAGGTATTTGTGGAAGTGAAGGGACGGAGGGTTTGAAGGGTAGCTCAGTGAGGGAGGAGTCATGGATGCAGAACGCGTATGACTGCCTTAAATGCACAATGGACTGGGCGAACCCATTTCTTTCATTGCCAAGGTTTCACATTGTTATGGCCTATGGCTGGAATGGTAGAGACTCAGATTGAAAGCTGCCTGGGTCATATCCCGAGTGACACATTTTGAAACTGGGTTCAGAGACCACAGCCCCAGTAGAAATCTGGGTAGCCAGGTGAATCTCTGATGGGTGGACAACGGAAGATGTACTTCAGCACCCTGGACGATTCCATGAAGGAGCCACCGGCTTGGGTGGCTGAGTCGGCTGGCCCTTGGTTACCATCCCGGTGGGGTTTCTGAAGAAAGAAATATTGGCAAGGTATACAGTATAATACAGCTCTTATGAGGAAGGAGAATGATACGGCTTGGATGATTTTTTTTCTGGAATCCAAAGCTTATCAAAACTGACTAGGCGCAGATTCTCAATCAAATGTGTTGAGACTACTCTGGACTCATGACTGTTTTGAATGGATTGAACTTAGCTACTGGATGCTCAGCACTTCATATACCGCACCAGGAGCAGGGCCTGACGGACGTTGCCAACGGCTCAGCAAAAACCAATGGCTCAGTAGCAGTTGTTCTGTATTTTCTGTGTTCGCACCACGGGTGTTTGTTGCTCCTGGGTTCAGGATTTGCACAATCCAAGCTGATTTCACTAAACAAATTGCAGCAACGTATATGTACACATACAAAAGCCATCGAAAACCGTGGTTCCAGATGTTTCCTGCAAATTTTTCACACCAAACCCGGTGAAACCCTCAGCATTTGCCAAGGACCCCGGCCCCAGCGTGGCTGCTAGCGCCCCGAGCGGCGTGCCCAGTGGCGCCAGCGCCCGGTCGCGGCGCCGGGCGCGGCGCCGGGCGAAAGCGTCGCCAGAGACGCCCGGGGGATGTGCCTTGGGTCCTTGGGTGAAGGTGGTAAGTTGATGGTTGCTTCAGCCATAAATATTCTGGATGTGCTTATATGATTCATATGATTCATATGATTCATATGATATCTATCTATCTATCTATCTATGTATGTATCTATGTATCTATGTATCTATGTATCTATGTATCTATCTATGTATCTATGTATCTATGTATCTATGTATCTATGTATCTATGTATCTATGTATCTATGTATCTATGCTATCTATGTATCTATGTATCTATGTATCTATGTATCTATGTATCTATGTATCTATGTATCTATGTATCTATGTATCTATGTATCTATGTATCTATGTATCTATGTATCTATGTATCTATGTATCTATATCTATGTATCTATGTATCTATGTATCTATGTATCTATGTATCTATGTATCTAGTATCTATCTATCTATCTATCTATCTATATTTCTGGACTGTCTATAGACATATAGCATCATATAATTATATGTGTGACGGTGTGTGTGACTCTGTGTGACTATGATGGCGTTGGATGTTCGATGTATCCAATTGTATGGGGGGTTGAACTGATACCATCGGTGCAACATGTCTGATTCTCTCATTTTTCCCCCCCAAGAGGCTAGGTAGCAAGGACCGTACTATGCGGACTCAGGTGTTGTCCTAATCCGTGAAGATTGTCGACTGCACGACAATCCTGCTCTGCACACCGCCGCAGAAATGCACGAATGGGTGGTGCCTCGATTGTTCAAATGTTTGAGACGTGAGACTGTTTCAAAAAGTCCAGAAAACGGTATGTACAAGAATCGGTGGCAAAAACGCGTTGACAAGCTCTATGTAGTCACTAGGTTGTATAATGATGTTGTTGTCGATCTGTTCTCAAACACTATTATATAGGTGTTTCTGAACATATCTGGTTCAGTCTAATGATTTAATGTGTCCTGTAGTTTCATTGATTTCCACGGTCCCCCCACCAGGCCGCCGAAAGACTGACTCCAAAAAAGGGTAGAGTGTTGAGTGAGGCTGGCCCTTTATTTCCATCGTACAGTGTTGGGTTTGGACCCTTGTCCAGTTTTTGGGGCAGCAAATGGCTTTGTCCAGAAATGGGGGATACCCTAACTCCGAAGTAGCAATTTTTTGGGAGGACGATGATCAGCTTTTGGGGTACCCTATGTTCATACAAAGCCTGAACGGTCACCACTTCAAGTACCCCCCAGTAATCTAACATAATTATGGAGGCCATGGCCCGTTTCATTCGATGTTTTGCCTATTATTTTAATTTTGATGGTGGTTTTCCATAGCGAAGTGTAACATATTATATTGGCTAGTTGTATGTATGTATATATATATATCCCATTATATCCCCATGCAATCCCCATGCTATTAGTCGCTATGAAATATCTCCATTAGGTGCCCTTGTACGTGCACGATGATGCTGATCCATCCCCCTGGCCGGTGCGTGGAGCAGGGCTGTGGTGGCGACATGTGCTGTGGTTGAATGTGGTTGAAACAGCTGGAGAAACCCCGGGAAAAATGGTGGTTCAACCAGCAAACATGGTTGTAGAATAGGACAGAATGAGACAGAATGGGACAGAATGGGGGATCATGGAATACAGATGAATGCAGTATATTCAACTGAACCAATGGTCTGGTTAGTGTTTTCGAGTATTTTACATTGGTTCCATCCTAGAAGTGGGATGATAATCCCAATTGACTATTTCTTTCGATAGATTGAAACCGCCAGGTTGGCTTTGGAATGTTTTAGACAAGATCTTTTTCGCTGGGTGCAGTCTGAGGCTTTCACTTTAGAGAAAAACACAGCAGAAATTTGTAGGCCTAGGTCCTGCCATCTCTGGGGCCCGAAGTGGAAAGTCTGCCGACTGAGGAGTCGCTGAAGTTTTTTGACAAGTCTCTGCAAAGCATTGGGAGCCGCATCGTGTACAGGAAAGGCAACCTTGTTGAGCAGGCCAATGTCCGCACAAGTGGGTTGAATAGTGTCTTCTGAGATGAAACTGCTGGATTTCACAGAGCGACGGAGTCCATGTCGCATCCTATCTTATGGGATTGGTGCGGTCCAGGATTTGGAAATTTGCTGGGAGAGCGACCTCGCCTAACAGTCATTACCTGTTTGGGTTGTATTGCGTATGCATCCCGCTGAAATTGGATGTAAGCTCTCCAAGTATCACTATGAGTTTTTTGTATTATTTTTGTATATGTTTGTATCTTTTTGCTGGAATACGGCGGGATTCATGCTCCGACTATACCAGGATGGTAGCATTGTTCTGTGCAAGTATCATGCATAAAAGCCGCAGAATATAATCATCACCAAACATGTAATTAGGTTGCACACCGTGATCACAGAGATTGGGTGCGTCTGAACATTGGGTACCATAAAAGTCACTAGAACCAGAAGTTAGTCATCAGCTTCTCCGTTGAAATTGCCAGATACACCCATTCTCTTGGGAAGATCCTCGCAGGTCATGGATGTGATCTTAAGCAGCGGAGCCAAAGCCTTGCACTTTAACCTCCAGTGACTCAGCTCGGGCAGAGAGTCTGGAAATCACCAAAGGACTACTACCGTAGGTCATCAAGCATGGCTAGCTGGGAAATCCCCAATAAATGGACATTTCAATGGGAAAGTCAGGAAAGTCATCCATAAATTTGAAAGAGACAAATGATGGCAAACGTGCATATCTGAGATTCTGAATCTCAATGTCTGGAACTAGCTTAGGTCAGTCTTCAATCTCAAAATAATTTCTCTGCACATCATCTTTATTTACAGACCTGCAGAGTCTTTGCCTGCTACGGACCATTAGCCAGTTGGCCAACTCGTCCTACGCACTTCCAGCTCCATCTTGAGGATATGCCAGAAAGATCAAGTAAGAATCAAGTCTGTTGCACATTTTGAGCATTTCTCTGCTACAGACCAGCAGCCGATTGGCCAACTTGTCCAACGTACTTACAGCTCCATCTGGAAGATATGCCAATAAGATCAAGTAAGAATCAAGGCAGTTGAATATTTCGCCAATCAGATAAATCAGATTTTCATCCGATGAATATCAGCAGGTTCTCTTCCAGTTTGTGGAGGTTCTTAAATGATTGAAAGCCAGTCGGATCGAGGTTAGAGCCTTGGCACCACGACCGGGACCTTGCCTTGGAATCTGCTGTGGTGTCTGTGGGTTTGGACGTGCGAAAGTTCACTGCCATGGTGATGAAATTTGAACCCTGGGAGGCGGACGCAGCTGGGTCATGGGATAGAAATATATATATATTTCTATGTTTGGCTACTCAATTTCCCGAAGGACACGGAAGATGAGTCTGAACTGCAGGGTGTTGCAGAAAGACACCAGGAAGTCTCAAATCGTCTACTTATTCCGGAAGGATGACTACACATTTTGGATGGTGTCAAGCACTGCCTTGTGGATTCCCTCAGATGTTTACGTGCTGGTGGTTGTGTAGGTCATACGCACAATGACCCCAGAATGGCAGCAAAGAATCGCTGCAACTAGACCCCCAAATCCACCATCAGCGCGCTCTGCCAAGGGAGTAAGCCCAAGGCGTCCGAAATCCATTATTTTTGCAGTCGAACTCATTTGATGACATAAACTTGTTGCAGAACCTTGCTGTTGCGGTCAAACCTTCATCCTGGCCTCGTTTTTTCTCACTGTTTGCCAGGCCAAGGGCCAAGGCCCAACGAAGCGCCCGAAGCGCGAGCCGCTGCCGCCCCTGCGACGCCTGGTGTCGCCCAAGGACTGGCCGTGGTCCATGGAGCTGGCAGAGCTGGGCTATGGTCGAACAGGTGGGGGAAAATGGGGGATACAACCGATGTAGCCATAAAATGATAAGGAAAATCATGGGAAAACCTGAGGGTTTAAGTTTTAGGCCCGCATTTTGGGGCACTGAATTTTCGGATAAGCCCATATTATGGTCATGGAACAAGATCCAATCATCTGTAGTGATTGGGGTATAACTGTTGTAACTCACATAGATTCCCAGCAAACTCACTGGCTGCGCTGCAGGTGGCAGGAAGATTCCTCCCGGCTTCCGGCAATTCAACGAGAAGCGGCAGGCAATGCTCAATGCCAACCTTGCGGATCCAAAGGAGGCGAGAAATTGCTCCAGTGGTCATGAGGACTAGCTGACTAAACAACGGGTCCCTGATCCACATATTCTGGTCATTTCTGGAACTAGACCTTCAATTTTTTTTTGGATGGTGCTTGCTTCTTGCTGTCATTGTCAGTGCTGGAACTCTGGAACCTGATTGTATATGGCTATGGAATGCTATGGATCAAAACCCTCCTACCTGGGTAAACATCAGAATAGCTGGCAACCTACATAGCATAGATGCGTTGGTTACTGTATCTATGGATCCCCACCTGCGGCAGGATGACTGGGCCCATGAGATGAAAAGCTTTTGGCCAATGGGCGAACATGCGGCCATGCGACGACTGGAAGAGTGGTTGAAGGATGCAGCGTGGGGTTGCTACTTCCCACCAGGTAGGGACGTTGGAAGGTGATGAAGGGCTTGAAGTATTTGAAAGAAGGGCTTATTTTGGATTGAGCAACTGCACATTTGGTTTCATTTTCTTAAAGTTGCAAAAACGTGTTGATAAATTGCGGAAACGCTGGTTCTTTCGGAAAATGTCAGGGATATGCACGAAATCAGAAGCACATAGCAATGCCACGCAATGTCAGCGAGGCCTACACCCCAAAGACGAGGTGGGTGGCCGCTTTCGAGCTGACAAGGTGCCAGCTGCAAGCTGTATTTAGTGGAGCGGGATTTATTATGCATTCGTTCCCCTTCTGGGATTCAGGCATAGAGTTTCTTGATTTTTCAGGACTGTCCGGACCTCCGAGTTTCTGGGGTACCAAGTTGTTGCTCCATGCCAAGACCCACGCTGGCCATGCTCCACATGTGAGCAGTGATGCCTCCAGGATCGCTTGTCGTATCCTTAACACTCCAAATTTTGAGGGCGTTTAAGCAACGACCACTGGATTGTGACCCGTCCAGGCTTGGACGGCGATGCTGAGTCCATACCTACGCTTTGGAGACCTCTCTCCCAGATATGTCGATTGGCGCGTTTGCCAGGCCGAACGGGATTCAACCTCCAGGGGGATCCCCCCCAACAATGAGGGATTTATAATGGAGAGGGGTTTATACATACATATATATATATATGATAAATGGAGAGGAGTTTAATTTTAAGTACATATATATATATAATAATAATATATATATATATAGTATATATATAATAATAATAATATATATAATAATATGTATATATTAATATTATTATTATTATCATTATTATTATTATATATAATTATTATATATATTATTATATATATTATTATATATATATTATGATATATATTATTATATATATTATTATATGTATTATTATATATATTATTATATATGTTATTATATATATTATTATATATATTATTATATATATTATTATATATATTATTATATATATTATTATATATATTATTATATATATTATTATATATATTATTATATACATATTATTATATATATTATTATATATATTATTATATATATTATTATATATATTATTATATATATTATTATATATATTATTATATATATTATTATATATATTATTATATATATATACACAGACAAAATCACATATATATATATATACAAAATCACATATATATATAATAGATAAATAAATCATATATATATACATATATATATATATATATTATAAATAAATAAGTAAATAAATAATTAAATACATACATACATATATATATACATATATATTATAAATATGTATATATATATATAACCACCAACAACCACTCAGGGAACCAAGAGGTATGCCCACCGCCCGCTGCCGCAGGTGTTGCCCCAGGAAATGCGGCATCTTTTCCTAAAGCGCGTGGTATGGCGAGACAAGGTCACTGTTGAACTCGCAGACAAGTCATGACAGAATTTTGCCCACGTTTTCGCAGAACTCTGAATCAGCCATGCAAAACTCCAATGAATCAGTCTGATTCAAGATGGCTTAAAGAGAGATAAAAATGACAATGAAGGAGGTTTTGCCACTCGCAGGCCTACTCGCAGCTTTATCGATGCCCAGATTCTCATTCAGCCACATGCCTGCATCAAGTTCTGAATAAATCGCCATGCCCCTCTCAGGGGTGGGAAGTCATGGGCTGCCCAGTTGCTTCAGCGATCATCCTGACAAATTTTATCCCGCCGTTGGCATTTGTACACCCTTAGATTCAAAACGCACGCCAGAAAGAACTATGAATGTCAGCACCATCATTTTTGTGACCAATACTTTCCAGATAATCCTTGATTCCAAGAATCGGGTTGTGTAGAAATGGGGGCTTGACCCTCAATATGTGGCAATGGTCACCCTCCAGTACTTCGACATAGATATGGGAAACACCATTTGTGGATCATGTTCTACACATCTTCCCCCATATCTTCCACATGTCAATTTACTGCAGGGTAAACACATCCCTTAGAGCAACCCAATGACCCATTCATGGGGATTACCCCAGTTCGGTGAACTCCCTCACAACAGACGCTTGGGATTCGCCCCTATTAGTGATTTTTGGTCGTTCGTAAATCCAATAAATGAGCCAGGTAGATCACATCCCAATTCTTGATGGCTAATCGAATTCATTATTTTGGTAGGTTAAATATGGTCAAGTTCCCATTTAAATCATATTTGGTCCTTTTGATGGTCAAATCATTGCCGATCATCTATGAAATACTGTAATCCAATCATCAAAGCTCTTACCATCCGGGAATCAAACGTGGCAATTGAAAATCCCCGCACTAAATGGAGGTTTCGGGTTTCGTTCGCTGGGAAAATCATTGAGATTTTCCAGCCGCGTTTGATTTCTGGAGGTTTTGTACCAGGTGGGTTTGTCCGAAAATCGGGGACCCCCCAACCTAATGGTTTATCATCATTTTCTCTGTTCAATAGCTATTTTCGGGGATATACCCCCATTTTCAGACACACCCAGGTGAGTATCCGGCCGCACTATGAGCATGAAACCTGGAGCGGTACCCGGCTGCAACTGCGCCGCTGGCAACGGGGCGAGACGGGCTTTCCACTGGTGGATGCGGCCATGCGACAGCTGTGGAAGGTCGAATGGGGAAGGTGTGAACCCCATCCCCCCTTCCAATAATTGGGATATTCATGGAATTTTAATCGAAGGAAGTTTAGAAGTCAAACTTCCGACAATATGGAGAGATGAAAAGCAGGCAGGGCAGAGGCAGAGAGAAGAGGAAGATTAGAAGAGAGAAGATCAGAAGAGAAAGAGTAAGAAGACAGAAGATGCAGATGCGCGAAAAGGTAGGAAAGTCGCGAAACACCGTGTTTTTCCAATGATTTGTGGCGCGGGAGGGTCGAAAAGTAGGCTCGCTAAAGCGGCGGGCCAGACGAGAGATGAAAAATTGCATGCTGTTGTGGTGCGAAGCACATTTTGAAGTCAAAA
This sequence comes from Cladocopium goreaui, assembly GCA_947184155.2. NCBI lineage: Eukaryota > Dinophyceae > Suessiales > Symbiodiniaceae > Cladocopium > Cladocopium goreaui. Next base: position 102,278 of record CAMXCT020002187.1, read on the forward strand.
TGTACAAAACACACCATTCGCGGACCACTTTTGGAAGTTGCGATGTCGAAAAAGTGCACGCCGTTGTGGTGCGAAGCACATTTTGAAGTCAAAATGTACAAAACACACCATTCTCGGACCATTTTTGGAAGTTGTGATGTCGAAAAAGTGCACGCCGTTGTGGCGCGAAGCACATTTCCAAGTCAAAATGTACAAAACACCAGGGGTTCGGACCACTTTTGGAGGTTGCGATGTCGAAAAAGTGCACGCCGTTGTGGCGCGAAGCCCATTTTCAAGTCAAAAAGTGTTAAAAACTGACGGTCTCGGACCACTTTTGGAGGTTCAGATGTCGAAAAAGTGTCGAAAAAGTGCACGCCGTTGTGGCGCGAAGCACATTTGGAAGTCAAAAGTGTAAAAAACTGAGGGTTTTGAGCCTTTTTTGACGTGCTGATGTCGAAAAAGTAGACACTGATTAACTTAACTAACTTGACTAACTTAACTAACTTCTCTAACTTAACTACCCTAACTTCGACGACAACAGCAACAGCAACAGCAACAACAACAACAACAACAACACCAACCACAACAACAACAACAACAACAACAACAACAACAACAACAACAACAACAACAACTACAACTACAACAACTACACAACAACTACAACTACAACTAGAACTACAACTACAACAGCTACAACAACAACTACAACTACAACAACAACAACAACAACTACTACTACTCCTACTACAACTACACTACACAACAACTACAACCACACAACAACTACAACTACAACAACTACAACTACAACTACAAAACAACTACAGCTACAACCATATGACTGCAACTACACTACACTAATTACATTACACCACAACTACAACTCCACTACGCTACAACTACAACTACAGCTGCAGTACATCACACTACATCCAGCAGTTGTTGGTGAGGTGACCACTGCAACCATTGCAACCATTCCAGCAAACACAACTCCAACCACCTTTCGGTCAATCAGTGGCTTCGCTCTGCCATCCCTGATTCACAACAACCAACTTCTCCTATAGGTTTCCTATTTTTGAAACTTCCGCCACCGCCTTGTGCGGTACTACTGGTAGAATGTTAATGGAGGATATAATGGAATGTCAATGGGATACCAATGGGATATATTAAAATGGGACTTTAAGATCGGTATTACCCACATATATAGGGTGAATATTGGGTGTCCAATGATGATATGTACTCACATGAGCATATGTTCCCTTTGGTTTATATCGGGTTCAACCGTCTAAAATAAGAGTATAACTAAGCAAGTAGTTACTAGTTGCAATATGTTAAATGCGATCCATATGGACCGCAAACATGAAAGGATCCAATACTGAACTAGGGTTTCTGAGGTAGGTGTTTGATATTGGGGATGAACAGAGCTGGCAATGGTTTCTTGGTGGATAATGGGGGTATAAGACGCATCAAAATCAAGAAAGGAATACGTAACTCTATATATATATAATTATAAATCATATATATATATATTTATAACTATCAACAATAAGATATTCGAGTATCCAAAAATGAGGTATACCTCAAAATGGCAGCTTTAATGGAGGCAATTTAGTTTTAAACCATGGGATTTCAGGTACCTGTTCAGTTCACTATACAAGCGTTTATCGAAATAGGGACCCTGATATCATCCCGAATTGGTCATTTACATAAACCAGAAACCCAATGGTCTTTGGGACCACCATTTTCAGAACCACTTGCAAAAGGCACGAAAGATTGATGGCAGTGTTGGTCTAGCTCTGCAGGGTATGGGGTGGTATGACTCTGTGCCCAAGGAGCCCTGGTCTAGTACCTGATCTATCATTTGGGGGCCCATATGTGGGTATTTCATATTGGGGAGAGGGGTAGTTGGTTGACCGCGTTGCAGGTTGGGTGGATGTGCAATCACCTTCGCCATGTCACGGCGCAGTTTCTGATCGAGCACTTGGACCTCAGTTGGAAGGATGGTTTCTTGGCCCAGCTGGTGGCTGAATCTGAACAATGGTGGCTTGAATCCCCCAATTCATGGCAATTTTGGCAATTTGCATGGGGAGCATGAGGTTTTGAAATATAAAGGGCGGGGTACCCTATTTTCTGACAAACCTGTTGTGAGACCTAGACTCAGTTCGCAACTCTGAAATTTTGTTCAACCCTTGAAAATCTGACCCAGACTCCCCAAACATTCTGGTGTCAAAGGTCACTTTTCTGGTTAACATCGACCCAAGGTGGGGTCCCATGTTCAATTCTTGGGTTGTATCTTGTCATGATGTGACCTTGATGCGACCTTGTCAGGTTTCGCATGGTATGACTACACCTTGGTGGATACCGATGTTGCCATTAATGCCATGATGTGGCAGATGGGTCACCAGCTCAGTGTCGATGCCGAGATCGTTTAGCGCTTGCACCCTAAGGATATGCGAGGTTTAACCCACCAAAACAGGTATTGAGGAAGCTGCAAAGATGTTTTCTTCTGTTTACCACATACCAAATCTCCGGCCCCTTACCAGGCGGTCACTCTGGCATTGGCTCCTGGAACTTTGTGATGCATCCCATCTATGCTGGAAAGAAGGCTGACAGGGGCCAATATGGTCAAACAATCAACGATGACTATAAGAACTACAACAGGGTGAACTAACCCTATTAAAAAAAAAACACTTAATGGTGTTTTTTTGCAGCGCGCAAAGTTCGGATATAAATGTGTAAAACTTGTGGGGCTCATCATTCGACCTAGCCAAAATAAATAAAATGAGGATGGGAGGCAACCACATTGTGGATGTGAGTGTTCCAAGTATTGCCCGTATCGGTGAGAATAGGGTACTTCACCCCACTTTCACTGAAATTTAACGCGTTATTGTGGGTAGTTAAGCTCCATTTTCAACTCGTGTGCTGGTGACATCCCGATCTTGATCATGTGAGTGTCAGAATTTTGGAGCCGTGAATATCTCATGAATTACATATTCTTCAATCTGAAAATCTCAATTTTGCTGGGGTATCCGCAATGTCAAAAAACGATGTTTTTGATAGTAAACTAACCTGGTAGGAAAAGAAACTACCTAAACTACCCCGGTATCTCCCAGAAAATCTTTATGTCTCACTTTACCCCTGGGATTTGGATACGACAAACAGGTGGATCCAGAGGGCCATTTCGTGCGTCGCTGGCTGCCTGAGCTGCGACACCTTCCAACGGAGTACATTCATTGCCCCTGGGTGTCTCGGCGACGTCGGCGACGGGCGACCTGGTGACCTGGTGACCCTGTCTGGGCAAATTCTGGTGAATCCCCCAACATGGCGAGGGCGATGATCTATAGCTTGATAAGGACTGAACTGACCTGAACTGACTGAACTGATAAGTTGTGAAGCAGCAATAGGACATGCAGGCAAAAAGTGAACTCAGATTGAACACTGAGAGTTGCTTTTGCACTGGATGTAGCATGGTTGATCATCATAGTTTTCCCATCATACTTGCCATTTGACTATATCATCCAAATTGGATATTGTTGGTTACTGTAGTCATCATTCAATCCAGAGTTTTTTGACCACCTCAACTTGGATATGATTGGTTATAGATGTTATGGGCAATTTAAATTGATGTTCCCCATGATTCCCCATGACTATTCCGCCATGAAACCCCAAATATTCATTGCGCCAAGGAGGCGCCGGCCGGGACTCGCATCTCCGCACAAGTTTTAGTGAATGGTGCCTATTGGCAGCGTGTCATTGAGGACGTTTCGCACGGTGAGGGAACGGACAGAGCCACCATTGAAACATATCAGTGTGTCTGAAAATGGTGGATTGAACCTCCTAAATGCCAACTATACTAGGAAAATGATGAGAGATGAGTCATCATGGGATTGTGGTGTCCTATTTTCAGACAAATCCTTATTGAAACAGTTCTTTCTGCGCCACTTTGTCGAATTTCAAGAGCCAGTCTTGTGCAGATTGAAAAGGCTACGGGTCAAAGTCAACACGCGACATCAACCATAGTTTTTCTTTTCCCAGTGGTTGGTTGAGCATTCGAGCTTTACATAACTCCCTTTGATGCTGATCTAAATCAGCGACTGCCACAGTTTTTGGATCACATCGCCACAGGACTTGATCTCCGCCAGGCTTCAGCACCAAAGGACTCACTGTGCTCTCGCCTGAGTCGAGAATTTTATCTCATTGCTAGGCATTGAATCATTGAAATCTCATTGGAACTGTTGGAAAGTCAAGTTTGGAGGAATGTGATTGCAGTCCGCAAGCGCTTTCCTGAGTACGTGGACAAGGCGGGAAAGGGTTCCTTGCGCCATTTGAGAAATCCCGGAGACCAACCTATCAGGAATTAATCTATCGTGTCCCCGCGAAAGGGAACAACACAGAACTTCGGGAAGGAGTTTGAAACATGTTCCCCGCCAAAGCGACGCGAAAGTGACTTGCAACAAAAATGTTCCCACACAAGCAAAACTGGGGTCGCCAAAGCATGGCAAAAACTGCACCACACAAATCTACAGATTGACCAGTCGCTAGTTGATCAAGTGTTTTTGAACACGGCTCGTTTGGAGACTGAGCTGGATCAATTGGAGACAACTACAGAGAAACGTGGAAGGGGCAGTAAAGTTGCTGGTGACTGCTCACAGCGGAGTTGTCATCGCATTTTCAGCATCAATCGCATTGGCCCAGGATGGAAACGAAGTGATCCGCCTAAAGAATGGGCAAGTCTTGCACTTGGATGTGCGAGACGACATCCGCGAGAATGACGAGGAAGTGCATCCCAAAGTTGGATCTTTCAGCCGGAAAGATGATCAATTCCATGATATGGGTTGTTCAATCAGGCCTCATAGCCATTTTTCATGGAGAAAAGGATGATTCACCTCCAATTTGAAGTTCGTTTGTTCAAATTTTTCAGACGCTAGGAGAACATCACCCTGATGATGACTGCGGATGACCCCCGCAGTGCCATTCGCCGCAACCTGGGCACCACCAAAGGCGCACATTCTGAGCTGTTCACCTTTCAATTCAGCCCTGCTGGTTGATGGTCAGGGGGTAATATATTACAATATACTACCCTTCAATATACTCCGAAGACCTTGGGGATGACCATATTATCCCATAGTGGGAAATCTTCGAGGAGTGTTCACCTGGCTCCCAAGTTTGGGGCACAGGTGTGCATTCTGGCATGATCTACGAGGAGGCCAAGAAGTTCGAAGCGTTGCTTGGCAATGCAAA